>AWOL01S0003539.1:0-81756 GCA_000715115.1 Nicotiana otophora
TAACTTCATGATGATTCTCAGTTGTATGAAAATGTAAAACCTCCTCCTCCTTGAGGAAGTTGTGCTCTACTAGGTAGTAGCTCTGGACAACATACTGCTACTAAAGTTTTTGGAGTGTTTTCCTATGACACCTCATTAGTGGAGCAATTAAACGGAGGCACTACAATATTATGCATATATAGCTACGAAATCTTAACTATAGATTTAAAAATCGTGGCTAGTACCTAACAATAGCCACAAAAATTCAAATTCTATGGCTATTTACAAATTTATAAAATTTCTTAGCTACAAAAATTAAATTGGCAAAGCTAGTTCCTCATTTTTGCTATAATTGCTAACACTCATAGCAATAATTAACTAAATAGCTACAAATTTATTGCTACAATAAAATTTTGTAGCTAATCATAATTTTTTGCCACATGATAAAAGTATTGTAGCAATAGTAATCTTTTAGTCATAATAAATTATTTAAAGCAAAAAGTAGTAGCTAAATACATATTTTTGCTTCAAGTTATCAAATACTTATGGCAAAAGTTAAATGATATAGCCACAGAGTTATTGCTATAAACAAATTTCATAGCTAAAAGTAGTTTTAAATACGAGTTAAACTTACCGTAGCAATAGTAATCTTTTAGCCACAACAAGTTATTTAAAATAAAATATTATAGCTAAACAAATATTGTTTTGCTTCAAGTACTAAATTACCGTGGCAACAATTGGTTTAATAGCTACAATTATTTGCATGACCAGATGACAAAGCCACAAATTTATTTTTGAAATAAAATTCCGCAGCTAATTATTATATTTTGCCACAAGTTAAAACTTGCTATAGCAATAGTAATATTTTAGCCACATAAAATTACCTAAAACAAAGTCGTGTAGCTAAATGAATACTTTTGCTTCGTGTAGCTAAATGAATACTTTTGCTTCAAATTACCCGTACAAAACAATAGTTAGCTTAACAATTANAACTTGTGGCAATAGTTAAATGATATAGCCACAAAGTTATTGCTATAAACAAATTTCATAGCTAAAAGTAGTTTTAAATACGAGTTAAACTTACCGTAACAATAGTAACCTTTTAGCCACAACAAGTTATTTAAAATAAAATATTATAGCTAAACAAATATTTTTTTGCTTCAAGTACTAAATTACCGTGGCAACAATTGGTTTAATAGCTACAGTTATTTGCATGACCAGATGATATAGCCACAAATTTATTTTTGAAATAAAATTCCGCAGCTAATTATTATTTTTTGCCACAAGTTAAAACTTGCTATAGCAATAGTAATCTTTTAGCCACATAAAATTACCTAAAACAAAGTCGTGTAGCTAAATGAATACTTTTGCTTCAAATTACCCGTACAAAAAAATAGTTAGCTTAACAATTACATAGATAGAACAGAATATCTAATTATCTATCATTAACATTATTATTCATATAAATTTTTATATAATTTTCATATATCTATATACATTTAGAATTACTAATTTAATATGTTTAATATCTAAGTTCATTGGAAAATTTTTACATTATATTTCTTATTAAATAAGTGTTATTTATAAGCCAATTATAAATAAAAATAATGAAATTATATCTAATTAATAACTATAGAAAATTATTTATATTAATCTATACAATAATATATTATAATGATATGGTCCATTACTATCTCAAAAATTTATTAATTATCATAAATTAAATTATATACTGAATCTAAAAATTGAGATTGATTCGAAAGGGAACACCTTTCTTATGACTATTATATTATATGTTATAATACTTAAATAATTTTCATACTATTAATTTTATTTCAAAACTGTTAAAAATTTAATGTGGTCTGTATAAGAGTGTATAACAAAAATAACTAGTGTATCACAATTAAAAACAAAAAACGTATTACTTGTAAGATTCAAATATAATTAAAAAATAATGAAATTATATCTAATTAATGTGTGAATAACTAATTATATAGTAGATTTTAAACGACTATAAACTTGTACCACTTATATTTTATAGTAAATTATATATATTTAATCTAGACAATAAATTACGTTATAATGATATGGTATTTTACATTTTTAATAACTTATTGATGATCATAAATCAAATTATACGTCAAATCTAAGAATTGAGAATTTAATATGATTCGGAAGGGGATCATGTCTCTCTTGTGATTAGTCTTTTATATTTTGTTACATAACTTTTATATTATTAATTTTAGTTGAAAAAGGTAAAGAATTCATTATCGTTGATATAAGAGTGTAAAACAAAGCTAACTAGTGTATCATAATTCAAAAATTACTTGTGAGATTCAAATATAATTAAATAAGTATGCAATAATATTTAGTTAAATTTTAATATATGAGTATAGCAGATTTAAAAAACTATATGCTTGTATTTGTATGTATCTACATTGATCATTAATTATATTCCATTTAAATAAGTTTAAAAGTTATTGATTTAATGGTCTAATACTATTTTAATAACTTAATAATTATCATAAATATAATTAAACACTAAAAATTAAGAAGCTAATATATTTGAAATATGAGGATATAACAAATCAAAAACAAATATCACATAGGACAGAAAAAATTGTAAAGAACATTATTTTTACGCAAATAATTGATTTTTCTATCTTACTTAATGTAAATTCTATATTTATTTTTTTGTTGGCGTCCGTAATTTTCTTTCACATATTTGGTTATCTAATTTATTTGCATTTATAGATTTGCCTACATCATCGGAAAAGTAGTACTTTGTATTTTGATTTAAGTAAGATGTAAAAAAGAAAGAAGCAAAAATAGGAGCAGTATATAACAAAAAGTAAAGCAATAACAAAGCCGAAACCAAAACCTAATTTCATCCTCACATCTCCCCCTCTAAGCCGCCACCCCCCCTCCTTTCACTTTGCCATTTCTCTGTTCAGAGTATATTCATATCTCTAGATTTTAAGGTTTTGAATCTCCTTATATCTATTTGACTAAGATTTCTGGGTTAAATTTTGCGGGTTATTCCAACAATTTGATAAATATTGTATTTTATTTGTTATAAATTTTGCGTGAAAACTTGAAAATTATAAGGTTGTAATGTTGGAATGAAGATTCCTTAAAAAATTCTCTAAAACGTGTACAGGTTCATTTACTTGTGTTGGTGTTTTGAGTTTTTCCCTTTTGTTATTTGTTAAAAATTATTGTAAAAGAATATGAAGACATATTTTTTTCTTCTTGAAATTCTATTAGTTAGCATTTTTACCAATTAAACTTGATCTTTGTATTATAATTTTTCCTGGGATTGCTCATCATTTTTGTGCTAATTATTGTTTCTTTGAATTTACGGGGTGCATTTTAATTCTTGAATGCAAGAAGATCAGGGAGATTGAAGTTATTTCTTCCTTGAATGCAATCGAGTGGAGACATTTTCAATTCCATGATCAATTACTTAGAAATTTTTCTTTTTGACGTGGAACTCCCTAGAATTTATAGATTAAAGATAAAATATCTAACCCAATGTACATAGTTTGTATTATTTTAGTTTGACAAAATTTAGATTTTGAGTTCACTTAATGTCTAGCCTCCCATTAGCTAGTTTTTATTTTACAGATTTTATTGTGTTTCTTGTAGAATAGTTGTATATTGAGGATGCAACAACTTTAGATATATAATTGTATATTTTAGAATTAACTTTTGAAATTATTCATGTCAGTTTGTATGAAGTAGCAGATATCCAGAGCTTATGATGTTTCTAGTTTTTATAAAATAAACTATGCATGGATATGGAATATTTAAAAAATTTAAAAATATTTAATGAGTTAAAAAAATAGCAATGCATTTGCGCTGGAAACATTTATTGTCACTAATAAATTAATTGTTCATCACTAATTCAAATATAATAGAAAATCTAATCAGAAAATAAATATATATAAAAACTTAATCATGTATATTGGTGTTGATTTATATCTACAAAATTTTGAATTTATAGCTAAACATAAATGTTACCGTCCGTGGCTAATATATGAGTACAATTACATATTAAATATTTTGTAGCAAAACACATTACATCTTTTGCCACAATATATCCCTTTGTGGATAGTATAAAAGATAGCTACAAAGTTGATTTTTTGTAGCAAAAGAATAAACTCATTAGCTACAAAGATAAATTTTTTGTGGCAAAAGTTTTATCAATATAGCCACATCATAAAATTTCTTATAATAATATGTATTAATCCTTAGCCATGAAACATTAAAGTTTGTAGCTAACTTATAGTTACGCTACATGTTGCTAGGCATGCTATGGAAAAATATATTGTAGCTAAAGTGTCAACCATGGAATTTTTTGTATTTAGTTACGATATACTTCGTAGCTATATATGCATAATGTTGTAGTGAGGGGGGAGGTATAAAAGAACGAAAGGAATTTTCGATTTGGCTCTTGTTCTCCCTGGGTTTATAATACGCTAGGCTAGTTAAGAAAGGTATTATATCTTTTTTTTCTAAAGATAGCGATCTTTTGTTCTTCTTTCTGGTAATCTTTGATTTTTAACTCTGGAAATTGAGGCGCCGGACCTTTCAATATTTTCATTTTGCCATTTGTTGATGATCTATATTACTCGAACTTGGGTGCGAGTATGTGATCCAGGTGCGGATCGAGACATCCGATTCTTCATCTTATAAATTTTGGAATTTGGTGGTATGGATCCAAGCGCGAATACGGATAGTGAGATACTACCAATAAATGTAATATATAAAGTATATATTTCAATCAGTCAAGTTATTGAACTAAAACTAATAAACTTTATTCTTTATAAACATCAATATTTTATTCATAAGATATTTCACGTAAAAGAATAACATTCTCATACTTTATATAACTATATATGTATGACATAAACCCAAGCATCACATCAAATACCTTGAACTAAAACTAATAAACTTTATTCTTTATAAATACCAATATTTTATTCATAAGATATTTCACGTAATAAAATAATATTCTCATACTTTATATAACTATATATGTATGACATAAACCCAAACATCACATCAAATGCCATTTAATCTATACTTCTCGGTCATTGAATGTAGTTGAAGTACCCAAGTTAAGTTGACCAAATCCGATATAGATCTCACACCCATACGACCACATCTATGTCGCATTGACACGGGTGCGACAAGAATTTTAAAGGGCCAAATACATAGACAGCCCATTAAACTTGGCCCATTTTTTTATTTTGGCATTCTAATTCAATCTTGTTCCATTTTGGCTCTACAACCCCATTTCTTATGTTCACTTTAACACAAAAGCTGACTAGATTCAGAGTGTGAGTTGCCTCACCCTGTAGGCGCGTGAGGGAGATTATTTTGGGCAAATTTTCTTCTCCAACGGTAATAACATAAAGGCAAAATACATATACAACCCATTGAATTTGGCTCCATTTTTTATTTTGGCACTCTATCTCAACCTTGTTCCATTTTGGCCCTCCAACTCTATTTTCTATGTTTCATTTTAACACGAAAGCTGACTAGTCACATAGTGTGAATTGACTTACATGGTAGGCGCGTGAGGCAGATTGTTTATGGCAAAATTCCTTCTCCAACAGTAATAAAATAATTATTAGACCAATTTTTAATCCCCCAACTTTCTTCCTCCATATTTCATCTCCATTATTTCCTTTCACATTTACTGTTTATATGAAAACCGATCGATTTCAGTCGGTTTCTTAAAAAATAAATTTTACGGGAGACTAAAAGAGTTTCCTGCATGTTTGCGCAAAAAGAAACGACCGAAGTTGGTCGGTTTCGTAAAAAATAATTAAAAAATAAAAAAAAATGAAATAAATTTTATATTTTGTGAAACGTGTGTGCATGCATATCCTGAAATACCCACAAATTTCATAAACTTCCGTACCGCTAAACTTTCGAAACCGCGAACTTTCGAACCCGTAAACTTTATAATTTCTAAACCCGTAAACTTCCAAACACATAAAGCTCCGAACTCATAATTTTGAAACTTGTAAAATTTCTAACCTATAAATCGAAAGATGAAGAAATTAAAACTGAAAATATATATAAAAAAATATTTTTTCCCCCGGGGAAGGAGATGCAGAAAACGAAAAACATAAAAATTTGAAATTACAAAAAAAAAAAAAAAGGTAAAAAAATATTTTTACGTCGGATAAAAGTATTTATGTTAAAATGAAACATAAGAAATAGAGTTGGAAGGCCAAAATGGAACAAGATTGAGATAGAGTGCCAAAATAAAAAATGGAGTCAGTTTGAATGGGTTCTGTATTTGGCCATTTTAAAGAGTACGTGCAAATGGTTACACATTGAGGAGCAGTAAACTTATGCAAATTAGTCTAACCAACAATTACCTATGCATTACTAATAACATATAGTTATTTATTGTTTTAGCATATCTTTAGATATACTGAATGTTATATTAGTTAAATGCTTATTCCATTGTCTGCATCAAGTGAGTGGTTTCTCATTGGAGTGAGAGCCAAAAAGGACTAAAAGATCTTTGAATGAGATTACATATGAGTGCATGTCAATATCGCATTTCCCAGTACATGTTCTGTTTGGCATCTGAACTTCTAAATCTTGCAATGTACTGTGAGTTTAGGTAAAGGAAGAAAACCTTAATGACTACCAACCAATTATGAGATTGGAGAATTGAAAGCCGTTTAAGCAGGTCGTAGTGGTTTAAGTTTGAAACAGGGAAGTCTTGAACTGGAAAGAATCAGAACTGAGAAGTATGTCCCCAAATCCCAAATACAGTAGGTAAATGATTAGAAGACTTTTAGTAGGGCTGAGCACCAAGTACCATTTATAGTTGTTTTGTCAAATTAATTCAGATGGTCATCGGTTCTATTTTCGGTCCGATGGAGAGGATACAATACAAAAACAATCCAGCCAACAAATGTATGATTCTATTAAGAAATGATGCATATAGTGCTGCTGTAGTAAGCATTATTTGGATTCATAACAGGTTTAGCTTGCTGCTGTACATACTATCGGAAATTAAATCTGTTCAAAGGCAAATAAAAGAATGCACTAGCTACTTTTTAATTTACAATTGTCACGACCCAAAACCTAACCCGCCATGATAGCGCCTATCATGATACTAGGCAAGCCGACATTTCCAAAACACTTTCAATATTTAACAAAAATGAATTAATATATTTAAAATAACCGGAGTCTTTCATAAAAACGGGGTAAAACCCAAAGCATAAGTGCGAAAAAATAGCCTGACATCGGGTTGTCACTGAATCATGAGCATCTAGATATCCAATCTAATACAAACACTGTCTGAGTATCAATACTGAAAAGAAAGAAAATATAGAAGGAGAGGCAAAGTCCGCGGACGTCGGCAGCTACCTCGTAGTCTCCGGTACTCGATCGCGCACAAACTCAACGACCTCCGTGATCAAACACACCTGAATCTGCACATGAAGTGCAGGGTGTAGCATGGGTACAACCAACTCAGCAAGTAACAGAAATAAATAAGGAACTGGGAAGGTAGT
This sequence comes from Nicotiana otophora, assembly GCA_000715115.1. Taxonomy (NCBI): domain Eukaryota; kingdom Viridiplantae; phylum Streptophyta; class Magnoliopsida; order Solanales; family Solanaceae; genus Nicotiana; species Nicotiana otophora. The sequence continues at coordinate 7,530 of AWOL01S0003539.1, forward strand.
GACGAGCTATACAAATACAGTTCATTTTCAATAATTCCAGCAAGGAATAGACATGCTTTCAAATCCGGCAGTTCAAGTCAAATGAGTTTATATAGTTACAGTGCAGGTAATCCGGATATAGAATTTTTCAGAAATTTCACAACAATGACAGATGGCAACTATGTGCATCAACAAATGAAAAACAAGTACAGCCTCTCAGGGCAACATGCACTCAACTCGTCACAACAACTCAATCACTCAGCTCTCAGCCCTCAGTACTCACACTCAATAGGTACTTGCACTCACTGGGGTGTGCAGACTCCGGAGGGGCTCCTTTCAGCCCAGGTGCTATAATCTGCACGGACAACTCACGTGCTGCATGGATAACTCACGTGCTATCGTATTATATCAAGATCCGCACGGACAGCTGACGTGCTACTGTATCATATCAGAATCCGCATGGACGACTCACGTGCTAAGTATAAACATCATGATTCGCACGGACAACTCACGTGCTACGGTATCTATACCTCACAACCAGGCCCTCGGCCTCACTCAGTCATGTACCTCTCTAGTCTCACGGCCCTCAGAAATCATAAAGAACAGCCCAAACAAAATAACATAGTTTATCAATAAGAATCAAGAAGAGACTAAGATATGATGCATAAGTAAAACTATGACTGAGTACAAGACAGCAAAATCCTACTCCGCAACTGCACAAAATCCTACTCCGCAATGCTCTTGCCCCTCGAATCAATCTCCAAACGCCCCGAATCTAGCCACAAACAGTACGATGTAATTAATATAAGCTAAAAGAATCAATTCCACAAGAAAATACGAAATTATAAGCCAAAAATATGAAATAGGCTTAACCCGGCCCCCGGGCCCACGTCTCGAATTCCGACAAAAGTCACAAAACCCGAAATCCAAATCAACTCCACAAAATCCTTTCAACAATCGCCCAATTCTGTGTTCTCTAGCTCAAAATATGAAAAATGAGATCTAACCCTCGTTTTTGAAATTAATACTGCCTGCCCATATTTCCTTCTTCGCGAATGCGACCGTCCTCTCGCGTTCGCGTAGGCCAACTCAGACTGCCTCCCAGTTTACTCTTCGCGAACGCGATCAACGCTTCATGAACGCGAATCTTTACAAGCTCAGATCATCGCGAATGCGATCCATACCTCACGAACGTAGCCCATACCGCGTGAACGCGTAGACAAAAGACCGGGGGTCCCCAACTACCTCACTTCTCTTCTCGAACGCGACACCACTCACGCGTTCGCGATGCACATGCAGACCACACCTTCGCGTTCGCGTCCTCTTCTTCGAGAACGCGAAGAACAAAATCTTCCCAGCTAACATTAACCCTTCGCGAACGCGTAAGAGGAAACCAGAAAATATACACCAGTAGATATCAGCCATCAACCAAAGTCTAAAAATGATTCGTTAACCACCCGAAACTCACCCGAGGCCCCCGGGACCTCAACCAAACATACCATCAAGTCCCAAAACACTATACAAACTTAGTCGCATCCTCAAACCACCTCAAATAACATCAAAAACACGAATCACTCTCCAATCCAAATTTAATGAACTTCAAAATTTTCAAATTCTACAAACGATGCCGAATCATACCAAACCACGTACAATTTACCTCAAATTTTGCACACAAGTCATTTTCAACATTACAGACCTATTCTCACTTCTGGAATCGGAATCCGACACCGATATTAAAAAGTCAATCCCCTAGTCAAACATCCCAAAAATTTGACTTTCGCCATTTCAAGTCTAAATTAGCTATAGACCTCAAATTCACAATCCGGACACGCTCCTAATTCCAAAATCACCCAACAGAGCTAACGAAACCGACGAAACTCAATTCCGGAGTCGCCTTCACACACTTCTGACTACAGTCAAAATTTTGAGATTTAAGCTTCCGTTTTAGGGACCAAGTGTCCCAAAACACTCTGAAACCAAAAACAAGACCTCCTGGCAAGTCACATTAGCAGAAACAGATACGGAAAAAATAGTAAATAAGGATCAGCCCTAATACACTTAAAATGACAAGCCGGTTCGTTACATCCTCCCCCTCTTAAAACAATCGTTCGTCCACAAACGAGCATAGAGACATACTTGAAGTGGTGAAAAGATGAGGATAACGACTGCGCATATCATGCTCGGTCTCCCAAGTTGCCTCCTCGACCGGCTGACCCCTCCACTAAACCTTCACAGAAGCAATATTCTTCGACCTTAGCTTTCGAACCTGCCTATCTAAGATCGCCACTGGCTCCTCAACATAAGATAAATCCTTGTCCAACTAGACTTAGCTGAAATCCAATACGTGAGATGGATCACTGTGATACTTACGGATCATAGAAACATGGAATACTAGATGAACTCCTGCTAGACTGGGAGGCAAGGCAAGCTCATAATGAACCTCCCCAACACGTCGTAATACCTCAAATGGATCGATAAACCTCAGGCTCAGCTTTTCCTTCTTTCCGAACCTCATAACACCATTCATGGGTGACATTCGGAGCAAGACCCGCTCTCCAACCATAATTGCAACATCGCGAATCTTCTGATCCGCATAACTCTTCTATCTGAATTGGGCTGTGCGTATTCTATCCTGAATCACCTTAACCTTCTCTAGAGCATCCTTAACCAAGTCTGTACCCAATAATCTAGCCTCGCCCGGCTCGAACCAACCCACTGGAAACCTACACCGCCTACCATATAGAGCCTCATACGGTACTATTTTGATGCTCGACTGGTAACTGCTGTTGTAAACAAACTCCTCTAGAGGCAAGAACTGATCCCACGAACCCCTAAACTCTAACACACATGCACAGAGCATATCCTCTAATATCTGAATAGTGTGCTCGGACTGTCCGTCCGTCTGAGGGGGAAATGTTGTGCTCAACTCCACTCGAGTACCCAACTCATGTTGTACGGCCCTCTAGAACCATGATGTAAATTGCGTACCCCGGTCAGAAATGATAGATACTAGTATGCCATGAAGCTTGACGATCTCGCAGATATACACTCGAGCCAGCTGCGTGGAAGAATAAGTAGTCATCACAGGAATGAAATGAGCTGACTTGGTCAGCCAGTCCACAATCACCAAAACTGCATCAAACTTCCGCTGAGTCCGTGGAATCCCAACAACGAAATCCATAGTGATCCGCTCTCATTTCCACTCTGGAATCTCTAACTTCTGAAGCAACCCACCTGGTCGTTGATGCTCATACTTCACCTGCTGGAAATAGGCACCGAGCTACATACTCCACTATGTCCTTCTTCATTCTACTCCACCATTAATGTTGTCTCAAGTCCTAATACTTCTTCGCGGTACCCGGATGTATAGAATACCGCAAACTATGAGCCTCCTGGAGAATCAACTCACGCAATCCATCTAAATTGGGCACATATAGCCTGTCCTGCATCCTCAATGCACGATTGTCGTGCTCCTCATTCTTGCGAAATCGGGTTTCGACATGTGACAACTCTTTTAAAGAAAGGGGTTAAAAGATAGAGTCTCCACCTAACGAGTTTGAGGTGCGTTAGGGCATCTATTTGTAAGTAACTCTAGTTTATCCAGTTTATGTCACCAAAGATTGTGTAAGGGCTCAAATTACCTCGAGGAGAAGCTGTTAGACATTCCTCGAGGTCCATAATTGTGGGTCCCGGTCGAACTCGAATTATATGGATTAGTCAAAACAAGAGGAAAAGACAAGAAGTTTGGTAATTATTATCAAAAGTCTACAAAGAAACACAAATAATTGACTTTAAGATAAGATGTGGGGTCCTAAGTTTTCTAGCCTAAAAGATCACCCCGTGCAACATAAATAATACTTTGTAACTCCCTCGAGGTGGGGTGTTGCTCGTATTATTCAGCGGGCACAGACTATCATCTTCTGCTACCTGATTACTATCTTTAAGTGTTTACCTAAATCGCACTAGTTGATTCTAAATCGTTCCCTATGCGTGCGCTACCTGTCCCATGCCTATGGCCCAAGAGGTGTTTGGACCTATATTTTGGATGGTTTCTAGACTTAGCTTAGACTGCTCAGAAATGATAAAACGAGGCGACATAAAAAATAAGTTGGACTTCATGTGAAAGCAATTAAGGGCTCAAGTTAGCCTCTACACTTAGACAACAAATGCACGCGAACAAATTTTCACATTAAATGTTAGACAATTTCAGGATTGAGGCAAATTAAATCCATTAGGCCCTATAGGCATGGTTTCTATGTTACCTGGATTCAAATGTGCAGGCAGTTTCAGATCAAGATGCCATTTTAGATACAATTTCTAAGCGACAACACAGTCTGCCTGCTGATTACAGATTATAAGAGATTAAACCTATAAACATGATATCTAGATAATTTATACAGTAGTTGGTAGTGATAACTATTGAAGATACTCAGAATTACTCGATTTGATCCTATATGCATGCTTTCTAATAGTGGTAACGAAACAGTGTTGAAAGTTTAATATTAACACTTAAAAGCGAGTGGTATTACCCTATAGGCAAGATTTCCAACGATTAACTATTAAAATTGATTTTTTATACTTAGCTCCTATAGGCATGTCTCCTAGGTGGGCAGCATAACAATGAATTAACCAATTAAAACCCTATAGGCATGATTTATAAATGCAGATTTTGTAGAACATAAGCTAACATAGCCCTATAGTCATAGTATATAATGAATATGCTGCAGTTATGTAAATTGAAAGATTGGTCATTGACACTTTATTTCCTATAGGCATGTTATCTAATAACACATATGAGCAGAACATGTTGAGTAAATTAAACACCTATAGGCAGGATTTCTACCTGTTCATGCAAATATTAGAATAAATCTATTTTTCCAATTTTATTAACACTCAAATTGTTATTACAACATTATTACAAGCCCAATGAATGAATCAAATTACAAAGTTACAAAAACACTATAGTGGGCTTAAGATAGGCCCAAAGTACACCCAGCCTGGCCAGGCCTTTAAATTTCGTATCAATACAGGTTTCACCACAGCCCATAAGTCATGTCCAATCAAACTCAGAAGTCAATCTTCATTTACACAAAATATCCAAAACCCAATAACCACAGCTGATCAATAACCAATTACACAAAATAATTGGTTCATTCAATAGGTGAAAAGGGAGGCAGAATTGAGCAATTGGGACAAAGTGGCCACAGACCCTTAGACCCTAGTGTGTTAGAGTTCCCAAGGGTTTCAAGAACCCGAGGCAATGCTCACACTAGGGAGGTTAATAGAGAAGATTTAGGGGGGCTTGGCTTTCAGCCGACCCAGAATTAGACTCATAACAAAAAATAATCAAAGAAATAGTAATAACGTAGTGGGTTTGGAAAAGCATTTGAAGACACTTTAAGATAATCACATAATGAACATGAACTCGAGAAGCAAACTAATACGTTGGGGGCAGTAATAGGTGCGGGTTCGGGCGAATCCAGTGACTTTTTTCGCAACCTTGTATTTGTATTGAAATATTTACTAAATCTATATAAATATATACTGCCGAACCCAGTAACAAAATGGGTCTTGGTTCAATGGTAAGGGTTATGGGTTCGCTGGAAAAGATGGGGTTTTGATTCCCGCTGAAAGCAGTGTTTTATTTTAAAATTTAGAACCCTTACACTTAAATCCCTAGCTCCACCTCTGGGTAGTGCTCACACCCAAGAGAGGTCGAAAAAATAAAAATCTGGTGGCCTTGGCTTTCAGTCGGCCAAGAGCCCAAAACAGAACAAGATACTCAACGAGCACAGAGTAAAGCTTCGGTTTTAGTGGGAAAATAATGATTGAAGTTCTGAAAAAAGGGGAAGGGGAATGGGTTTTTATAGTAGTAGGAATTGAACAAACAAACAAGGAAAAATAATCAATCAGACATAAAAATAAGGAAAGAAGAGCATGCAAAATCAATTAGAACCAATTTAGGAGAAAATCATGTCAAACCCTAGTTTTTATGGAAAACAAATATCAACGGAATATACACAAAAATAGTAGCATATGACGAATATAAACATAATAACACTTAAAATCAGAGAATCGAACCAATATCTGAAACCCTAGCTTTAGGGTAAGTAAGAATCAATAGAATATAAACAAATATTTGGACTTACAGTAGCATAGGATTAACATAGATGGAATAGCATTCAAAAATCAGAGATTTGAACCATTTTTGGTTCGATTTTGATGAGATCTTCTTGCCATGTTTAGGCAAGCACTATAGGAGAGTAGCCAGTACCAGAAAGAGATCGATTATGGTAAGTAATAGCCATGGAATCCCATATTAGTTGGGATTAGTAGAAGATTTAGGGGGCGGTCGGCTAGGGTTCTTTAGGAGGGAGAAGAGAGGTGAGGGGATGCAGAGGCGGCGGATGAGGGGGAGTGAGATTGGATTTATGGGTTTGGTAGTTAAAGGGGAGGGTTTGATATGGGTCGTTGATCTCAGAGATCAACGACCATATTAAAGGGGAGTTGGGTCGGGTTATTAGAAACGGGTCACGATCGGGTTGTGGGTAATGGGGTTATAGGTTTGGGCTAGGGGTTATTTGGGATAGTGTATTAGGTGCTATGGGCCAATATTTGGTCCGAAACATAGGTTTAGGAATTTAGGCTAGTTTTTAAATACACAATAGGTAACAAACTAATTTATAAAAGTAATTAATAAATAATACAAATGATATTTATGCACTAAAATGATTAATAATAATTACTTAACAATATAAAAATATAAAAAGTTATTCTTTACATAAATAATGTAATTATACATGAATATAGGCTATTATTACAAAATATGCGATTAGCCTAAAAATGCAAATGTAATTATGCAAAATGCAGTAAAATATTTACAAATATACATGTTGGTGTAAATGATAAGTTTGGATGATTAAATCATCATAAAAATAATTTTAAGGATAATTATTCGATATTTATTTAATAAAATGCAGAAAGAAATTAATTTAAAGACTTTAAAAATTATGAAAAATTATGAAAAATGCTTGTATAGGTTTATAAACTAAATGATGATGCAAATATACTATTTTAAAAGTATAATATATTTTTAGAAATATGAGGAAAAATATGGGTATCAACAGCTGCCCCTCTTTAACCGGGAATGATGAAAGAGCTGTCGGGTAAAGAAATGATGGCCGATTTTGACCGAATGGGGTGATTTGAAAAAATGGAGGTCGAACTCCAGTTTCTGAGTTGCCTACATATCCCTGATTTTACGAGAATCAGGCCGTGTGTAGTTCTGGATCCAGCGGTGAACTGAGTCGATGGAGTTGTTGTAGGAATGGACAGGTTCTTCTAGATAGAACGACATCGGAGTTGTGAATGAATGTACCTTGGAATGGTTATGGGTATTTGAATGGTCATCAGGTGGAAATATGTAACAGATGGTGGCTGGCTGTATTTGAGGTAGTTACAGGGTGTGAATATTGAACTGAAACTAGAGCGAAGATTGCTCCCGTTAGGAGAACGGTTACTTCCTGGATTACCTGCAAAACATAAAACATAATGCAAAAAAGTATAAATGGATGATGCAAATTCCCTTTGGACCATGAAAGTTATCTTTGGACGTTGGGAATGGTGTCTTTAGACCATGATGTCTTGGGCCATGAATTGCATGATAGGGGATTCGCAAGCCGTGAAATGATTTTCTCGGGCCATGAAAATGGTGCCATTGAACTATGATGCCTTTGAATAATGATGTGAGATGTTGAGAGATCCTCAGGCCATGGTATGGTGTCTTCCGATTATGAGGATGATGCCTTCGGACTATGATGCATTCGAACAAAAATGGCGGTATTTCAGCCCATGAGATGTAAAGATATGACGTTTGGTTATGCGAAACGAAACAAGACAGAGCTTAGTCCTGCGTAAGATCGGGGGCAGAGCTTAGCCTGAGGTGGAGAATAGTTCTAGATTTCAAGTAGCATAGCATTTGGGGTTACGCAAGGAAAGGCAGATCTTAGCCTTATGTGACTAGGGAGGCAATGCTTAGCCTCATGCAAAGTGGGAGACGATAATTGGTCTCATGAAATTGAGGAAGCGAGGCTTAGCCTCATCCAGACTAGGAGACAATACTTAGTCTCGTCCAAGGAAAGGTAGTGCTTAGCCTTGTGCAAGATGGAGGCAGGGCTNGATTGGTCTCATGCAATTGAGGAGGCGGGGCTTATCCTCATGCAGACTGGGAGACAATGCTTAGTCTCGTCCAAGGAAAGGCAGTGCTTAGCCTTGTGCAAGATGGAGGCGGGGCTTAGCCTCATGCAAAATGGAGACAATGCTTAGTCTCGTCCAAGGAAAGGCAGTGCTTAGCCTTGTGCAAGATGGAGGCGGGGCTTAGCCTCATGCAAAATAGAGACAATGCTTAATCTCATGCAGGGGAAGGCAGTGCTTAGCCTTATGCAATTAAGGAGGCAAGGCTTAGCCTCATGCAAAATGGAGACAATGCTTAGTCTCATGCAGGGGAAGGCAGTGCTTAGCCTTATGCAATTGAGGAGGCATGGCTTAACCTCATGCAAAGGTAGATACAATGATTAGTCTCATGCAGGGGAAGGCAGCCTACAATTTAGGAGGCAGGGCTTCGCCTCATGCAAAATAGAGACAATGCTTAGTCTCCTACAGGGTAAGGCATTGCTTAGCCTTTTGCAATTAAGGAGGTGGGGCTTAGCCTCATGTAAGATGGAGACAATGCTTAGTCTCATGCAATGAACAAATAATAAGTAGTAGCAGAGTGTTTCTTAGCTGGAAATGTGTTTGCGCTTGGCAGCTGTGTCGTTATTAATACAGTGATTCTGAGGTGTGCCCAAATTTGAAGAATATTTCTTGTTCCTTCATCCAAAAGACAATCATGAGTTTTATGGGGCAAGGTTGGTTCGTGCCTCTGCCTGCCTGCTTTGCTTTGCTCTGTATCAAAGTCCTGCTTGAGTTACCACGGGTAGCATCTGGCTATTTCATAAAAATAAAGTTTTCGAAAAAGTGCGTGCATATAATGAATGTAGTTATTTAAAATACATTAGTATGAAATATCAGGTAAATTAGATGAACCAATGATTGTGACACTATAGAGACATTGCGAATTCCTTAGAATTTTAAGGGTCCTCTTTAAAATTCTTCCCCAGTTTACTTAGGCGATTCTCTGACCATTCTACATATGATAACGTTGGTTGGACTTGCTCTGGAATTTTGAGGGTCCTCCTCAAAATTCTGCCCTAATTTCTGGTTGTGGGGAAAATGAAAATTTTATTGAATTGTGACCGAACCCACAGGGCTACCTACGTATCCCCTCTTAAACGGGAATCAGGTCAAGCATAGTTCAATTACATCAGATGAAGAAATGTGAACATTCTAAACATAATATCTTTTGACTACGTTTGAATTGATAGGCTTTGGCCAAACCTCTCCGTCTATTTCTGTGAGTATGAGTGTTCATCCTGTTAGTACTCTGTGAACCATGTAGGGCCCTTTCCAATTGGGCGAAAATTTCCCTTTGGCTTCATCTTGATGCGGGAAGTTCCGCTTTAGTACCAGCTGCCCCGGTGCAAACTGTCTAGGTTTGACCCTTTTGTTGAAAGCTCTGGACATCTTATTCTGATAGAGTTGATCATGACACACTGCATTCATTCTTTTCCCATCAATGAGAGCTAATTGTTCATAGGGGCTTCTTATCCATTCTGCATTCACTGAGTTCAGCTTCTTGTATAATTCTTAAAGAAGGAATTTCAACCTCGACAGGAATGACAGTTTCGGTATCATAGACCAGCAAATAGGGAGTTTCCCCGGTTGATGTGCGGACTGTGGTACGGTACCCCAATAAGGCAAATGGTAACTTCTCGTGCCATTGTTTATGGTTGTCTACCATCTTCCTCAATATTTTCTTGATATTCTTGTTTGCAGCCTCCACGACTCCATTCATTTGAGGCTTGTATGCTATGGAATTCTTGTGCTTGATTTTGAAGGTCTCGCACATAGCTTTCATTAGGTCACTATTGAGATTGGTAGTGTTATCGGGGATGATGGACTTTGGAACCCCGAATTGGCAAACAATACGATCTCTGACAAAATCTGGGACGACTTTCTTGGTTACAGCTTTGTAGGATGCAGCTTCAACCTATGTTTTGGAGTAGTCTATGGACACTAAAATGAACCTGTGCCCGTTTGAAGCGACGAGCTCGATTGATCCAATGACATCCATTCCCTAAGCTGCAAAAGGCCAAGGTGCACTCGTTGCATTGAGTTCATTTAGCGACACCCATATCATATATGCGTGTATTTGGCACTGATGACATTTCTGGACATACCTGATGCAATTTGTTTCCATAGTCATCCAAAATTAACCTACCCTCATTATCTTCTTGGCTAAAACAAAACCATTCATGTGTTTTCCGCAAGTTCCAGAGTGTATCTCTTCGAGCAGTTTGGAAGCTTCCTTGGCGTCAACACACCGTAATAAACCTAGGTCTGTAGTCCTTCTGTACAGAATTCCTCCATTTTGGAAGAAATGATTGGACAATATTCGGAGCGTGCATTTTTTAGTATGATTTGCATACTCCGGATACTCTCCTTTTGCCAAGTACTCCTTGATATCATGGAAACATAGATTCCCGTCTGCTTCTTCTTCAACATGAGCTCAGTAAGCTGGCTGATTATGAATCCTTACCGAAATGGGGTCAATGAAATTCTTGTCCGGATGCTGTATCATGGAGGACAAAGTGGCCAATGCGTCTGCGAACTCATTCTGGAATCTCGGGACATGTCTAAACTCTATCTTCGTGAACCTCTTCATCATCTCTTGCACATGATATAGATATAGTAATATCTTGGTATTCTTTGTAGCCCATCCTCCATGCACCTGATGTACCAGAAGATCTGAATCACCAATTACCAGTAATTCCTGGATATTCATGTCAACGGCCAAATAGAGCCCCAATATGCAAGCCTCATATTCTTCCATATTATTGGTGCATGAAAATCTGAGTTTTGCGGATATTGGATAATGTTGACCTGTTTCTGACACCAAAACAGCTCCAATACCCACTCCTTTGAAGTTTGCGGCTCCATCGAAAAACATTCTCCATCCGTCGTAGGCTTCGGCGATATCTTCTCCTACGAATGATACTTCTTCATTAGGAAAATATGTTTTTTTAGTTCGTATTCTCCTCCTACAGGATTTTCCACAAGATGATCCGCTAATGCTTGTCCCTTAACTGCCTTCTGAGTCACATAGACGATGTCGAATTCACTCAACAATATCTGTCATTTTGCCAGCTTCCCTGTAGGCATGGGTTTCTGGAAGATGTACTTCAGAGGATCCATCCTTGATATGAGATATGTGTATAGGCACAAAAGTAGTGCCTCAATTTCTGGGCTATCTAGGTCAAAGCACAGCAGGTGTATTCCAGCAAAGAATACCGTGCTTCGCAGGGTGTGAACTTCTTATTCAGATAGTATATGGCATGTTCTTTCCTTCTCTTCTCGTCGTGTTGTCCAAAGACACAACTTAAAGCCCTATCTAATACGGAGAGATAGAGTAGCAGTGGTCTACCAGGTTTTGGCAGGACCAGGACTGGCGGTGTGGACAAATATTCTTTGATTCTGTCAAAAGCTTTCTGGCATTCTTTAGTCTAACTGGTTACGACATCCTTCTTTAACATTTTGAAAATCGGCTTACAGATCATGGTTGATTGTGTTATGAAGCGGATGATGTAATTAAGATGCTCCAAGAAGCTCATCACATCTTTCTTGTTCTTTGGAGGTGGCAAATCCTGGATAGCCTTGACCTTTGATGGGTCTAGCTCAATTCCTCGGCGGCTGACGATGAATCCTAACAACTTTCCTGCGGGGACCCCAAAGGCACATTTTGCGGGATTTAATTTCAAATTGTACCTACGAAGCAAATCAAAGAATTTCCTCAAGTCTGCTATGTGATCTGTACTCTTCCTGGATTTGATGATGACATCATCCATATATACCTCTATCTCCTTGTGTATCATGTCGCGCAAAATAGTTATCATGGCCCCATATAAGAGGCTCCAGCATTCTTCAGACCAAACGACATAATTTTATAGCAGTACACCCACCACAGTGTAATAAAAGCTATATTTTTGGCGTCCTCTTCATCCATCAAGATTTGATGATATCCCACGAAACAATCCACAAAGGATTGGAGTTCATGCTTGGCACAGTTGTCGATCAGTATATGTATGTTGGGTAACGGGAAATCATCTTCGGGACTTGCTCTATTTAGGTCCCGATAATTGATGCATACTCTGACTTTATCATCCTTCTTCGGAACTGGCACGATGTTAGCCAACCAAGTTGGATATTCAACCACTTTGAGAACCTTAACTTTGATCTGCTTGGTGACTTCTTCTTTAATTTTTAGACTCATATCTGGCTTGAACTTTTTGAGCTTCTGCTTTACTGGCAGACACATTGGGTTGGTGGGTAGTTTATGAGCCACTATGGACGTGCTCAAACCAGTCATATCATTGTAAGACCATGCGAAAATATCTTCATATTCTTTCAGGAAATGGGTGTATTCTGCTTTCTTTGATGGTGACAGGTGAATGCTTATGTGAGTTTCCTTGACTGTTTCGGAATCTTCCAAGTTGACTGTCTCAGTTTCGTCCAGGTTGGACTTAGGCTTGTTCTCAAAATCTTCAACTTCTCTAACAATTTCCTCAGGTATTATATCCTCTTGTTCTATTTCTTTCGAGTCACTATCCTTATGTTGCGTTATCTCATTACATGTCACAGTTGTTGGTTTATCACGATAAGCAATAGTAATGCTGTAGAGTGAAAAATGTAGAGAATAGTAATAAATAATAAAATAGCAAACCATTGATAATTATCAAGATGTCAAACAAAAGCTATTTTTAATGATTCAAACAAATGTTTCAATACAAAATACTGAAAATGTTTTAAAAATGCTTATAAGAATTATTTACAAAATAAATGACACTAATATCGAGGCTACTCCGGAACTCGGTGGGCCCTTGATGGTGTGGCAGTCCAGCTCCTGAGAACAACTCCCTTCTCCACTATCTGGATGATGAGGCCTTCTCACTCCTCCTCCCAAACTATTACAAAGCAGTCCATATCTTCATCTTCCAAGAATAGATTCCTTAAACCAGCTAGCGCTTCATCTTCTTCGGATCCCCACATCATATCATCCTGATGGAAGGATTGGCTCAAATACGGTATCGGCTGCTCGAGAGGGTAATAAGGACCACGCCATGGTGGTGACCAATTCTGATACTCGTGCCAGGTGTATTGACATCCCAGTCCAAAGGTCGTGCCGTGACATTTTAATTGTATTAATTTAGTGATCCCTTGGAGATTCTTGTCGAGACCCTTGCCTGGTTCATACCCTGTCCATGCCAATATGCTTTCTATTTTGCTACTCCACTATTTTTCCTTCTCGATCGCGTTAACATGCTCAATGCGATGGTAAGTCTCTCCCTATAACTTCCTTCTATTCTCCACAACCGGGACAGTCTGGTTGGTGTAAATAGGGTTACTCCCGTCTCCATGAATGATCACCTCCTGATGATTCCATTTGAACTTCATAGCCTGATGCAGAGTAGACGCTACAGCCTCAGCGACGTGCATCCAAGGTCTTCCCAATAGCAGATTGTATGAGAAAGATATGTCGAGCACTTGGAATTCAACATCAAACCAAGTTGGACCCATTTGTAAGCAGAGGTTGGTTTCTCCGATTGTGGCCCTTTGAGACCTATTGAACGCTTTTACGTTCATAGTTCCTGCTCGTATCTCAAGCAAACCTTTACCTAACCTCTTCAAAGTAGTCGACGGGTAGATTTTGAGACTTGAATCCCCATCTATCAAGACCTTGGCAATGAATTTTGCTTCGCACTGTATTGTGATATGCAATGCCCTGTTATGATCAACCCTTTTGGTGGCAATTCATCTTCGTGGAAAGTGATCTTATGGCTTTCCAATACTTGTCCTACCATGTTGGCCATCTCTCCACTGGTAATGTTGTTGGGTACATAAGACTCATTCAACACTTTCATGAACGTGTTCCTATGTGCCTCAAAATTCTGCAGTAGTGATAGAATGGATATCTGAGTAGGGGTTTTGTTTTAATGATCAACCACAGAATACTCCCTTGCTTGCACCTTTCTCCAAAGGTCATCTAGGACGGTTTCAATGATAAGCTGCCTGGAAGCGGCTTATTTACTTGTTCCCTCCAAATGCTCAGGCGTGTAAACCCTTCCAGTTCTGGTCATACCTTGTGCTGCACCAGTTTCTTCCATTTTCCCCTTTCCTTTCCTTCTCGCTTCTGCAGCATAGTCCCAGGGCATAACATTGGAATTAAAGGATGGTGTGGGTGCTATCGTTACGGTGAATGGCGTGGTCACTTCTACTTCGAATGAAGTTGGCATGGCTGAGGGCATTGTTACTTCAATCTCGAATGGAGTTGGTGCGGCTACCTCAACTTCAATAGATGACTGTATCTGTACCACAATAGGTGTGAGAGTGACTGGAGGCATTTTGGGATCATCCCCTTCTCGAATGAGCCCAATTGACCCTTCCAAATCCCATTCTTCATCAGTTTCTATCACATTTACCCCCTCGCCCCTGTGATCCCGGAGGGGATTGTTGCAGATATTAGGTACAGTCTCCTTTGCCTGTATAACTTTGGTATCAATCAACATCTGTATCTTATCCTTCAGAGTGCGGCATTCATCAATAGTGTGACCCTTCATGCCCGAATGGTAGGCACATGTCTTATTTGGATTGACCCATTGAGAGGAATTTTCCATGGCGACAACGGGAATGGGAGTGACATAACCGGCAGCTTTCAATCTCTCATACAACTGGTCAATAAGTTCGGCAATAGGAGTGTATTGTCTGGGCAGGCTACCGTCAAAATTTGGCCTGGGTTTTTTGTAGTTTTGGCGGGCTGGTGGTGAGTGGTAATATGCTGGCTGAGTGTTGTAAGTGTGGTAGGCAGTAGCTGGTTATTGATATCTAGGAAGTGAAGGCTGATATGTGGGTGGAGGTGTTTGGTATGTGAGAGGAGACTTCAGACCTTGGGCTACCATCATAGTCTCTACTTCCTTCTTTTTAGATATAACCCACGACTGTAAGGCTTTGTTCGTAGCCTGGAATGCCTCAAAATTTGTTACCATCCCGCTTTTGATTCCCTCTTCTATTCTTTCTCCCAATTTGATGATGTCGGAGAATTTATGATTTTCAATAACCATCAACCTCTCATAATATTGCGAATCCTGGGCCCGGACAAAGAATTTGTTCATTTGTTCTTCTTCCAATGCTGGCCTTACTTTTGCAGCCTCTGATCTCTAACGAGTAGCATACTTGCGGAAAGTTTCTGTCAGCTTCTTCTGAAGATTCTGGATATAGAAGACGTCAGGTGCATTCTCTGTGTTGAATCTGAACCGATCCATAAAATATGACGCCATGCTTACCCAATTAATCCACTACTTTGGATTTTGACTGAAGTACCAGCAAAGGGCATCTCCGGTGAGGCTCCTCATAAATAGCTTCATGCTGATTCTTTCATATTTACCAAACCCCTACGAGTTTGTCGTAATACGTCCTTAGATGTACCTTTGGATCACCTGTCCCATCGAACATTTCGAACTTATGCGGTTTGTAACCCTCTGGCAGTTCTACGTCCGGTTGAATACATAAATCCTCATAGTTCAAACCTTCGAGGCATTTATCACCTTCAACACCTTGGACTTGACTTGTAAGCTTCTTACGTTCTTCCTCCATGTTCTTCATGAGCAGGTCCTTCTAGGCAGATTTCGGTGTATACGGGGTTTGTTGTGAAGTGTGGGGCAAGGTTTCCACGAATATGGGGTTACTTTGGTGGACTCTAGGGATTTGGGTGTAGTGGTGATCATTGGTTGAGTTTTGGGGATCGGGAGTATGTTGTGGTGCATTTTGAGAAGTGTGGTAGGTGGTAGTTTGTGGGTACTGGTCGGATGATATTGATGGTAGAGGAGTTGGTACTGGTGGAGGATTAGGATTTTGGGGAGGCGTGGCATATTGATGAGGTGCGGGAGGATTTTGGGAGTGCTAGTTTTGTGTGTTTTGAGGAGGTGTTGGGTTTTGGGCATTTTGTTGGTTGATGTCGGGAACATTCAGGGTAAGGGGAAGGTTTGCCAAGTTACGGACCTGCTCAAGTTCCTCTTGTAACTCCAGTATGTTTTGCTCTAATCGTAAAACCAAGTCATTCTGCGCCGGAGTACTTCGACCATCTGAAGTTTCGACATTCGCAGCGTGTGATAAGTAGGGATTTTAGCCTATTATTTGCTCTCTTTTACTTAGCTTTTGGGCCAAAAATGCGTGAAGGTATTCCCGGAAACTAACTTAATGTGCTTGCTTGTAGGGTTTTGTTCGAAATGAGCCAAAGAAGCCATAACCAACTCATAAAGAGGTCAAACTTGAACATTAACCAAGTCTGGACCAATACTGTGGAATGCGTACCACGATAGAAAAGGGCGGTCGCGAAATTATCATCGTTGAGGTGGCCATTATTCCACGGACCATGAAATAGAGATTCAGAGAGGCTGTTTTGAGCACTAAAATTGAGCGCTAAGAGCGGCAGAAAGATGCGACCGCGAAGTGACTGGCGTGGCCGCTGTTGAAATTTAGCGGACAGCGTTTGTCTGCGTTCATAGACTTTGCAAGATGGGCATAAATAAAGAAGGTAGTCCACGTCCAAATTATGCGGCCACGAAGGAATCACACGCGAACACGGTGAACATTATGTGGTCCGCGAAACGAAGATCTACCCAGGCCCAGATATGAAGAAACGCGGACCACGCTCACTATTACGCGGCC
Organism: Nicotiana otophora; assembly: GCA_000715115.1. Taxonomy (NCBI): domain Eukaryota; kingdom Viridiplantae; phylum Streptophyta; class Magnoliopsida; order Solanales; family Solanaceae; genus Nicotiana; species Nicotiana otophora. Next base: position 24,387 of record AWOL01S0003539.1, read on the forward strand.
GCGAAAGCCCAAGCGCGGACGCGGTCAAAATTACACGTCCGCGAAACCTCCGCAGAGGTATTTTTGTCTGGAATTTTTAGCCTAGTATAAATAGATCCTTTTATCAATTTTAGGTTAAGTATTTTTTAGCAGAGCACGTGAACGACTAGTTTTTCCCTTTTTGGACAATTTTAGAGTAGATTTACCTTCAAACTTTAGATTTTCATCTTGTACTTTAATGTTATGGCTTATATTTCATCTTTATGTTTGATTTCTGTTGATATTATGAGTAGCTAGACCCCATAGCTTGGTTTGTGACCCAACCCTGGTGTGGGTATTTAATGGGTCTTGAATTTTAGGGCTTAATTATTTATGGGTTAGTGATATTTAGCCTAATTTATGCTAAAATTATAGAATTAGTGGTTGCAAACACTGACTCATGCCTTTATGACTTAGGCTATTCTTGAGAAAGAGGGACTAAGTCTAGGAAAGTTAGGCTAACAAGGAATTGGGGTGAACTCAAGATATTGATAGCCCCAATTAAAAGGTTAAACCTAGATATAGTAATACTCGACTTGAGGCAATTTCACTTGTATTGTATGAACACCCATTTGGGCTTGAGAAAACCAAATCGGGCAAAGTCACTCAAACTACCGAGAAGTATAGAGTGAGCACTTATGTGTGATGGTTATATCACGACCCCAATCATAACAAGCTTGTCCTAGATTATTGATGCCCATTAGATACTCACCTAGGCGGAAGTCACTTCCCTAGTGCCTTTTAACACTTGAAAATTTTCACCAAAAATATTGTACTTAGCTTAAAATTAGCATAAAATAGTATAAAATTAGAATAGAATCAATCGCAACAATATTTGGAAGTGCAATTAGGAATAACATGCACATCTAGATTAGTTAGAGACCCAACTACAAGCCAAATTAACTCCCTGTGAAAATCGATCCTGACCTCGTTGGGTAAAACTGCATCGACCATCCTCGTTACTCTATAGTGATGTAGGGTTGGCCTCGATCACTTTTTGGCGCCGTTGCCTGGGCCTCCTCCACCGTATCCTCAAAGGCCTGCAAAGCAAAATAATAAAAACCAATTCAAGAAGTTTATTGAGATGATGAAAAGTTTGTCAATCAATGTTCCCTTGGTGGAAGCTCTCGAACAAATGTCGTGATATGCCAAGTTCATAAAGGACTTGGTAACTAAGAAGAGATCTATGAATTGTGAGACTATCAAAATGACTCATCAAGTGAGTGCCATTGTGCACTCGATGGCTCCAAAGCTTAAAGATCCCGGTGCCTTTACAATTCCATGCACCATTGGTAGCGCCGATTTTGCAAAAGCCTTGTGTGATTTGGGAGCAAGTATTAATTTGATGCCATATTCTGTGTTCAAGACACTAGGTATTGGGAAACCAAGAGCTACTTCCATGAGATTACAAATGCTGGATTGGACAATGAAAAGGCCGCTTGGTATTATTGATGATGTTCTAGTGCGGGTCGACAAGTTTATTTTGCCTGCTGATTTTGTGATTCTCGACTGCGAAGTCGACTATGAGATGCCTATAATATTGGGGAGACCTTTCCTAGCAGTAGGAAAGGCATTGGTTGATGTGGAAGCAGGGGAGCTCACCTTCCGAGTGGGCAATGAAAAAGTCGTATTCCACGTGTGCAAATCAATGAGGCAACCAAATAGCAATGAAGTTTGCTCTTTTGTGGATCTTGTGACGGAGGTGATAGTTGATGACACGAGTGCCATGATCAATGTGGAAGACCCTTTGGAAGTTGTGTTGTTAAACCATGAGGATGATGAAAAGGAAGGCTTGGTTGAATGTACAAATGCATTGCAAGGAATGGGATCCTACTCATATGGGCCCCGTAAACTTTCCTTGGACTTGGAAAACCAGAAGACTCCACTAACAAAGCCCTCAATCGAGGAGCCACCAACATTGGAGTTGAAGCCTTTGCCTTCACACCTCAGGTATGGATTCTTAGGCCCTTTTTCCATATTACCTATTATTCTTTCTGCTTTCCTAAATAACGTGCAGGTAGACTCCACCCTTGCGGTGCTTCAAAGAAGGAAAAAAGCAACTAGATGGATTTTGACTGACATTCGGGGTATAAGCTCCGCCTTTTGCATGCACAAAATTATACTAGAGGATGATGCCAAACCCTCCGTGGAACATCAAAGGAGGTTGAACTAGGTTATGCAAGAGGTTGTCAAGAAGGAAATTATCAAGTGGCTTGATGCAGGGGTTGTGTACCCTATTTCGGATAGTTCATGGACTTCACCGGTATAAGATCTCAAAGAAGGGAGGTATGACTGTGGTCACAAATGAGAAAAATGAGTTGATCCCCACTTGTACTGTCACCAGATGGAGGGTATGTATGGACTACAGCAAGGTGAACAAAGTGACCCGCAAAGACCACTTTCCATTGCCATTTCTTGATCAAATGTTGGACAGACTTGCCGGACGTGCCTACTATTACTTTTTGGATGGGTACTCAGGGTACAACCAGATTCTCATTGTATTGGAAGACCAAGAGAAAAATACCTTCACATGCCTGTATGGCACATTTGTATTCTCACGGATGCCGTTTGGTTTGTGTAATGCATCGGCTACCTTTCAGCGGTGTATAATGGCAATATTTACAAATATGGTGGAGAACTTCCTTGAAGTGTTCATGGATGATTTTAGTGTTGTGGGGGACTCATTTGAAGAATGCTTGGATAATCTTGACAAAGTGTTGGCCCGATGTGAAGAGACAAACCTAGTGCTTAATTGGGAAAAATGTCACTTTATGGTCGAGGAGGGCATTGTCCTTGGCCATAAGATCTCAAAGAACGGTATTGAAGTGGACAAAGCGAAAATTGAAGTTATTTCAAAACTCCCTCCTCCTACTTCCTTCAAGGGAGTTAGGAGCTTTCTTGGGTACGCGGGGTTCTACCGAAGGTTCATCAAGGATTTCTCAAAAGTGGTGAATCCCTTGTGCAAGTTGCTAGAAAAGGATGCAAAGTTTGTGTTCAATGAAGATTGCATGAAAGATTTTGAGCTTCTCAAGTATAAATTGACAACCACTCCCATCATTACCACACCCAATTGGAGCTTACCATTTGAGCTCATGTGCGATGCTAGTGAAGTTGCGGTAGGAGCGGTTATGGGGCAAAGGGTCAACAAGATATTTCATCCGGTCTATTATGCAAACAAAACGATGAATGATGGCCAAGTCAATTATACGGTGACCAACAAAGAGTTATTATCCATTGTCTTCGCCATGGAAAAGTTCAGGCCATATCTCAAGGGTGCCAAAGTGATTGTGCACATCGATCACGCGACACTCCATTACTTGATAGCCATAAAGGACTCGAAGGCTAGGTTGATGAGATGGGTTCTTCTGTTTCAAGAGTTTGACCATGAAATCATTGATAGAAAAGGAAGTGATAATCATGTGGTGTACCACTTGTCCCGCTTAGAAGAGGAGGGGAGGCCCCACGATAGCCTCGAAATTAATGATTCGTTCTCGGATGAACAAATCCTCTTCGTGTCTTTGAATGGTATGCCTTGGTTCGTCGATGTGGCTAACTTTGTTATGACCGGCATTGTCCCGAGTGAGCTCTCTTCTAACCAAAGGAAGAAACACAAACTGGACAGCTTGGATTATTATTGAGACGAGCCCTATCTTATCAAGATTTGCAATGATGGTGTGATCCGGAGATTTGTACCAAAAGAGGAGAAAATGAATATTATTGATGCTTGCCATTCCTCGCCCAACGGTGGTCATCATGGTGGGGCGAGAACTGCTTCAAAGGTTTTTAGTTGTGGATTTTATTGGGCTACCCTGTATAAAGATGCAAGTGAGCTTGTTAAGAGGTGTGATGAATGCCAAAAAGCTAGTGGAATTTCCAAGAAGGATGAAATGCCTCTCACCACTATTCTTGAGATCGATAGTTTTGACGTGTGGGGCATAGACTTCATGGGGCCATTTGTAAGTTCCTGTGGCAATACTTACATTCTGGTTGCTGTTGATTATGTTTCCAAGTGGGTTGAAGCTGTAGCTTTGCCCAATAATGAGGAACAGAGTGTGGTGGCCTTCTTAAAGAAAAATATCTTCACAAGGTTTGGCACTCCTAGGGCGATCATCAGTGATGAGGGTTCTCATTTCTGCAACAAGGCCTTCGACACTTTACTTTTCAAGTATGGTGTCAATCATAAGGTGTCAACCCCTTATCATCCCCAGGCTAGTGGACAAGTTGAGGTCTCCAACGGGGAGATAAAGAGCATATTATCAAAAACAGTCAATGCAAACCGGACGGATTGGTCAAGGAAACTTGACGATGTTTTGTGGGCTTATAGAACTGCGTATAAGACTCCAATTAGTATGTCTCCGTACCGGTTGGTATTTGGGAAAGCATGCCATCTTCCGGTTGAGTTAGAGCATAAGGTCATGTGGGCGCTCAAGAAATTAAACCTTGAATGGGATGTAGCAGCCAATCTCCGGGTAGAGCAACTAAAATAACTTGATGAATTCTGGTTTTATGCCTATTCTAGCTTATCCTTGCATAAGGACAAGATGAAGTACTTACATGAAAAATATGCTCGGATCAAAGAATTAAAGGAGGGTGACTTAGTTCTTCTATTCAACTCTCGGTTACGACTGTTTTCGGGAAAGCTCAAGTCAAAATGGAGTAGCCCTTTTGAAGTGGTGCATGTAACTCCATTTGGTGCTCTTGATTTGAAAAACAAAAATGGTGAAATCTTCAGAGTTAATGGGCACCGAGTGAAGCACTACCTCAGAAAGTTTGATAACAGCCAGGTGGTGGCCTTGATCAATTTCACATGATGATAGTAACATGCATCGTGCCGCGACGTTAAATCAGGTGCTTCTTGGGAGGGAACCCATGTTATGCATTGTTTTGGACTAACTAGTTGTGAAGTTTTTGTAGGAATTGGTTGTACAATGCTGGACTTTGACAGGGAAAAATCTGACTAAGTGTGGGAATTCGCGGACCGCACTCAAAATTTCGCGGTCCGCATTAGCATTTCGCGGTGGCATATTTTATCCGCGGACGCATACTTGAAGAGCCTAAAATATCAAATCTCTGAAGTTGAGTTCGCGTCCGCGTTCATAATTTAGTGGACCGTGGTGACATTCACGGCCGCACCCAGTTTTCCGCATACCACGCCCAGGATTTTGCAGCTGCTCTTCGAAAGGTAAAAAGGGCGGACCGCGGTAGAATTCCACGGACCGCGCTAAGGTAAGTCGGTGGGTCCCCATCGGTTTGGTATAAATCGAAAGTCCTTAGGATTTTTACACTTTTCGAACCTCAAACTTTTACCACATTAGAGCATTGTTCATCTTCCTCTTCTTTGACTGTCAATCTCATTTCATATCAATCAAGAATCCATTTTCCTCTACAATTTCACAACTGGTATGCTCAAATCTTTGCATTGATTTTATCTCTTTCTTTTCTTTTCTTCTAGTTTTAATTTATCTTTTTCGTTACAGTTTAATGCATGCCACAATCTCAAAATCATGCTTAATTGATGCTTACATTCATGTGGGTAATTGTTTTACATGCCTAATGGGGGATATGGTTATTAACTATGCACGTTAATTGCATTAATGTTTGCACTTAGTGAAAACCCTAGGTTTCAAATGTGCCAGTGCCCGTTTTGTTTGAACTCCGCGGACCGCGGTCCATTTTACGTGGTCCACATTATTTAATTTCTGAGAGCTGAGTATGGTTGCATATTAGCGGACGCAGTGATTTTTCTGTGGTCCGTATTTGAACTTACGCGACTGCGTCCAAAGTTTGCGGTCCGCGCTCATAAGTTTCAGAGAGTTTGGCAATTGCTTCCGCGGACGCGTCCATTTTTACGTTGTCCGCGTTTGATATTTTGCGGCCGCGTCCCAAATTTTGTGGTCCGCGAAAGACCATGATCAGAGAGTTGGTAGTCTGAGTCCAACCTCCGCATGGCCGCACCCATTTTTACGCGGTCCGCGGTGCACTGTTTTGGGAAGCATTGTTTCATTTCATCTGCATTTCTTTAAGGATTCATTGAACCACAATACCAATGATCTTTCACTAATTGTGTGTGCAGATAATGGTGCGATCTCGTGGTGGTCCCGACAAATCAAAAGGGAGGGGAGAATCCTCCTGAGGCCGAGGCAAAGGGAAGCAGACTGCACCCTTAGCACCTCAGAAGATTATTAGCAAAAAGGCCCCACCTGTGAGACCTCAGGCTGACTCGGACACTAGTGAATACCTTCCTTCCCGGGAGATTTTTGAGGGAGAATCTGCATAACAACCCGAGTCTCAATCTCAACCTTTCTGTCTCGTCAATCAACCCACCTCCTCATCTGAGTCGTCTGATGGCTCAGAAGGAGGTAGTGAGACTTCAGCACCATCTCCCCCACCTGCTGAAACTTCGGCCTCAACAGCTGCTCCTATTGATATTGATTATGAAGAAGAGGTTCCGGATGAAGTGAGAGGAGGTGATACCCATGAGGGGGGGTTGATTAGATCAAGGAAGACGGCAGTGTGGCAAGATAGGTTCGTGAGTATGAAGGCCTACCACAAATTCCGGGAATGGTGGCCACAAAGGTCGCTCACCCTTTAGCGACATTTCATAGAAAGAGATCTTTTCCCTCACAACCCGAATGTGAAGAAACAATTTGATGAAAGAGTGGGGTGGAAATTCTTCACTAGCAAGTTTTCGGAAGCAAATGAGTACCTAGTCAAGAAATTCTACGCCAATGTTGCCCACATCAAAAAGGGTACCTATGTGACTAAGGTACAAAATAAGAAGATCCGGTTCGATGGCAAAACTTTGAATACATATGCCGGGTTTGATGATGTAGACACTGCTCTATACATACAAAAGTTGGCATTAGATGAAGAAGCCCATCCATGGGTAGCAGAGGTGATAGCCATACCAGGGACAACACCGGCCTGGCTTACACCGGGAGTCTTAATTGCCAAAAACACCCTTAGCTTTAAAGCCAAAGGTTGGTGCACCTTCGTCTGCAGCCGCCTTGATCTATGCCAGCATGGTAGTGACATTCCACTCTCCCGGGCGATCCTCACAGCATCCATCATGGGGGGGTACCCAATAAATATGGGGAACCTCATGGCCCAGAACATATCTAAGGCAACCGGGAAGGAAGAAAGGTCCTACCCTTACTCCAATTTCAACACTATGTACCTAGAGGACCAGGGGGTTGAGGGGAGACACTTTTACATGAAGGTGAAGCCGAAAAGGCCCTTCTCTTGGTACAACCTTCAGGGAGCAGACAACCCGAAGTCTAAAGGCAAAGCCACTACCTCCACTGGCCAGTCTGAAGAGCCAAAGGTAGTGGCCACTGGTTCCAAGCCTTCCACAATGGAGGGTTCTTCGGCTGCTATGCCACCTCCCTCATCCGGGCCATCTGTCATAGCCACATTATCTGTGCCCTAATCTTCCTCATATCCTCATACTTCACTGCGGGTCTCTCAGATGCTATCCAGCGTCAACCACTGGTTGCAGGCAGCTACATCAAAGTTGTCTGTCTTATCCAGTGCAGTTGCAGCACAGTCAGCCCCAGCATAGATTCAAGTACCTCTATCAGTGGAGGATTCATTGAAGGAGCTTCTGGACAACCAGAAGAAGCTCCTGGACAACCAAAAGAAAATACTGGAGACATTAGATATTCATGGGAAGGTAATCAAAGAGCTGGGTAAGCAGATCAAAAAGATGAAGAAGACTCAAGCTTCAAAAGAGTCAGTGGAGCTTCTGAAGAAGGAGGTAGAGAAGTTCACTTCTATCAGAGATATTCCACTGGACCTGCTTATGGAGGAGACTGCCCATGCAGCACAGACATCACATGCATCAAAGCAGGAGGCTGACAGAGAGCCGGTGAGAGGATTTGTGATGCCCCAGTCAGAGGACCTGGAGATACAGTTGGAGGACCCGAAGGGAGTTGATGATCCTATGCAGTCCGAGGTCCCTACTAGTGAGCCTGACCCCATGCATACAGAGACCACATAGGGAGTTTTCTTTACTCTTTATCCCTTTCCTAATCTTATTTTTGCTTTTAGCATTGGGGACAATGCTATCTTTTATTTGGGGGTGGTCTTATTTTGATTTGATGACTGCATGTAATAATTATGATACTATTTTCCTTTATTTTTACTTATCGTTATTTTCACTTTCATTATTTTTCACTTTTGGTATGTATATGACTTTACCATTCCATGTATATATTCATCTCCATTTTGTATATATTCGGTTTACTCCATTATTTTACATATTCATTTTACTTTCTATAGTTTACTTTATAACTTTTTTTGTATTTTTCCTTAATAGCTTAGCTTCTTATTTCCTTTAGTAGCTTCTTTTTGAGTTTTTAGTTTCTTTTCACATTTTTTGCGTGATCAATAAGCCTTTGGTTTTCCTAATGCCATGGTTCTTTTGAAAGGTGGATATTGTTTGAACCTGGTGGCTCTTCCCAACGATGGATGGTGTGACAACCTTCTTAATGGATTGAGTTCTTTTTGCTCTGATATGTAATAGTAATGAATAAAAGTGTCTCAAGCAGGCTTCACTTGTTATTAACACATTTACCTTCGACCTCATGGTTAGAAACAAGTTTATTGACAAAGAATAGCTCTAGTTGTGACGTTTAGACTCTTGAGTTGACTAAAACTATCATCAAGTGATTTCTTTGAGCCATCTGTGATCTTCAATCTTAGCTACGGTTGTTGTGGGCCCTCGACTATGTTCTCTTTAACAATCCATTAGCTTGAGAGAGAGGTGAGGTATTGAATTGCAAGTCCAAGTCCCATGCCAATAAGTCTAGAACTTGCCTTGAATGTTTGTCTAGGCGAAATTCTAAGTGTAGCTCGACTTGAGAAGTGATTATAGGCTCTCCTTGGTCCCATTTGAATTGTGAAAGCTTGCGTAGCCTACCAATATGATATCCCTAGTCAACCTCTTTATGCCTAAGCCTTTTTTATTCAATAGCCACATTACAAGCCTTCATCCGTTGTATAATGACCCTCTCTTGGCACCCAATCTTTCCTTAGCATTCATGATGAGCAATTAGCAAAAATATAAGTTTGGGGGAGAGACGAGGAATTTCAAAGTGATGAAAGGAACAAAGAACAACTAGAATTGATGAAAAGGAAAGACAAAGAAAAGGATGCAGAGTTAAAAAGAAATATGTCAAAACGAAAGAAAAGGTTGAAGGGATTCAAAGAAAACAATGTTGAAAGGCATGGAATGATGAGAAACGGAGAAATATCATTGTCATGAACAAGAAAGAGTGATAATGTGTCTCTCTAGTTCCCTTGAGGAAGAAGAAAATGACTTAAAGAGTCAAGATAGTATGAACTGAAATGAGAAAATGGAGTGCTTAAGGAAAGATGAAACCATCATAGTTCATTATGTCCTACCTTGATCCAAAAAGCCTTCATTACATCCCGCTAAAGCCCTATATGATTTCAAGTTGAGTGAGATTATATTAGTGGTGATTTACATAAGGGGCAAGCTTATGGTACTTAGAGCCATACTTGTGGCCTTTTTTGAGAGTGATGAGCGCACTTCTTTACGATCCTTGTTTTGAGTATCACATTCTATAAAGTGAGATTTGCTCATGGAGGGTAGAGTAGGAGTTTGGGATCCACAATGACCTACGTGAGAGAGCGAGCTTCCTTGATGAATTGAGTCCACTCTTGATGCTTTTGTGTCACATTAGAACTATGGAACTCAAAAAGTCATAGCATGATGTTGTAGATAATGCATTTGTGTTGAGGGTAATTGTTAGTCCCAATTGATGCTTGATGAAGTCACCTTAGGACAGCTGAAATTTTCACTTATTNATAAGTTTGGGGGAGAGACGAGGAATTTCAAAGTGATGAAAGGAACAAAGAACAACTAGAATTGATGAAAAGGAAAGACAAAGAAAAGGATGCAGAGTTAAAAAGAAATATGTCAAAACGAAAGAAAAGGTTGAAGGGATTCAAAGAAAACAATGTTGAAAGGCATGGAATGATGAGAAACGGAGAAAAATCATTGTCATGAACAAGAAAGAGTGATAATGTGTCTCTCTAGTTCCCTTGAGGAAGAAGAAAATGACTCAAAAAGTCAAGATAGTATGAACTGAAATGAGAAAATGGAGTGCTTAAGGAAAGATGAAACCATCATAGTTCATTATGTCCTACCTTGATCCAAAAAGCCTTCATTACATCCCGCTAACGCCCTATATTATTTCAAGTTGAGTGAGATTATATTAGTGGTGATTTACACAAGGGGCAAGCTTATGGTACTTAGAGTCGTACTTGTGGCATTGTTTGAGAGTGATGAGCGCACTTCTTTACAATCCTTGTTTTGATATCACATTCTATAAAGTGAGATTTGCTCATGGAGGGTGGTAGAGTAGGAGTTTGGGATCCACAATGACCTACATGAGAGAGCGAGCTTCCTTGATGAATTGAGTCAACTCTTGATGCTTTTGTGTCACATTAGAACTATGGAACTCAAAAAGTCATAGCATGATGTTGTAGATAATGCATTTGTGTTGAGGGTAATTGTTAGTCCCAATTGATGCTTGATGAAGTCACCTTAGGACAGCTGAAATTTTCACTTATTGTTCTTGTGGGGGCGGGAATTACCTTGTTTGCTTGAGGACAAGCAAAATCTTAAGTTTGGGGGAGTTGATAAGTAGGCATTTTAGCCTATTATTTGCTCTCTTTTACTTAGGTTTTGGTCCAAAAATGCGTGAAAGTATTCCCGGAAACTAATTTAATGTGCTTGCTTGCAGAGTTTTGTTCGAAATGAGCCAAAGAAGCCATAACAACTCAAAAAGGAGTCAAACTTGATCGTAAACCAAGTCTGGACCAATACTGTGGAATGCGGAACGCGATAGAAAAAGGGCGGCCGCGAAATTATCATCGCTGAGGCGGCCATTACTCCGCTGACAGCGAAATAGAGATTTAGAGAGGCTGTTTTTGAGAACTAAAATTGAGCGTTGATAGCGGCAGAAAGACGCGACCGCGAAGTAACTGGCGCGGCCGCAGTTGGAATATAGCAGACAACGTTTGTCGAGGTTCAGAGAATTTGCAAGATGGGCATAAATGAAGAAGGCAGTCTGCGTCCAAATTGCGCGGCCACAAAAGAATCTCATGCGGACGCGGTGAACATTACGCGATCTGTGAAATGCAGATCTACCCAGGCTCAAATATGAAGAAACGCGAACAACGCTCACTATTATGCGGCTGCAAAAGCCCAAGCACGGATGCGGTCAAAATTGCACGTCTGCGAAACCTCCGCAAGGGCATTTTTGTTCGAAATTTTCTACCTAGTTTAAATAGATCCTTTTATCAATTTTAGGTTAAGTTTTGTTTAGAAGAGCACGTGAACGGCTGGTTTATCCCTTTGTGGGAAACTTTAGAGTAGATTTACCTTCAAACTTTAGATTTTCATCTTGTACTTTAATATTATGGCTTATATTGCATCAGTATCTTTGATTTCTGCTGTTATTATGAGTAGTTAGACCCCATAGCTAGGGTTGTGACCCAACCCTAGTGTGGGTATTTAATGGATCTTGAATTTTAGGGCTTAATCGTTTATGGGTTAGTGATATTTAGCACAATTCATGCTAAAATTGTAGAATTAGTGGTTACAAACACTGACTCATGCCTTTATGACTTAGGCTCTTCTTGAGAAAGAGGGACTAAGTCTAGGAAAATTAGGCTAACAAGGAATTGAGGTAAACTCAAGATATTGATAGCCCCAATTAAAGGGTTAAACCTAGAGATAGTAATACCCGGCTTGAGCCAATTTCACTTGTATTGTATGAACACCCATTTCGGCTTGAGAAAGCCAAATCGGGCAAAGTCACTCAAACTACCGAGAGGTATAGAGTGAGCACTTATGTGTGATGGTTATATCACGACCCCAATCATAACAAGCTTGTCCTATATTCTTGATACCTATTAGATACTCACCTAGGCGGAAGTCTTTTCCCTAGTGCCCTTTAACCGTTGAAAACTTTCACAAAACATATTGTACTTAGCTTACACTTAGCATAAAATATTATAAAATTAGAATAGAATCAATCGCAACAATGTTTGAAAGTGCAATTAGGAACAACATGCATATCTAGATTAGTTAGATACCTAATTCCAAGCCAAATTAAATCCCTGTAGAAATCTATCCCGACCTCGTTGGGTAAACCTGCATCGACCATCCTCGCTACTCTATAGTGGTGTAAGTTTGGCCTCGATCAGCATGCGCAACGTTGTCTTTCCTGATACCACTCATATCGTCCATCTTAGCTTTTCCTTTATTCTTGGGATTACTTGGAGGAGGAGGAGGTGGAGGACCTCTAGATCTAGTATGATATGCTGATGATGACAGTATGCACGAACCAACCTTAGGGGATGGGAATAAACAAAGAAAAGAATAAAAACAAAAGGTAAACAAGTCAGTAAGGGGTATTAAAAGGATATTTACGATATTTAAACACGTATTGCGGAATTATAAATTCACGTCCTAATTTGCGGACCTCATCATGCCCAAGGTAGGCCTAGCGACATATACCTTTGGAGAAAACTCAATACCGATAACTGCATCATTTCATTAATATGATAAATACACCAAATCTCTACTAAAACGACAATAATTATAAAGAGTCATTAGTGGCATTTGCCTTATTACAATCAAATTCTAAAATAAATCTAGAAAACATCATTCCTAATCTACTCGGTCTCATAGGCACCTTCTCCAAGCTTGGCCTTCTTAGCCCTGTCAATCAGATTCCCCAGGTCGCGCATGTCCAACAGTAGATACACCCTTGCTAGATGTCCTCTTTCATTGCTCTCTACGTTCTGACAATCTGAGACCATTTTCCTCATCTTTACCTCAAGTTCCATTCATTGATTGCTTCCATGTCCACTTTATGTTGTTCCAAATGCCTGGCCTCAGATTATAAGACCCTTTTGCACAACCTCCTGTATTTGACTTGTACTTCAGCAACGTCATCTATGACCATATTTCTCAAATCAACCCCTGGCTTGACCTCTCATTCTATGTCATCGAACAACCATGATAGGTAGAAGGACACATGGACGATATGATATATGTCTGGCTCGATGGTATCTTTCTCCACAATAATCTTTTGATGCCACATGTGTTGTGCCTCGAACTTAAATGGAATGGCATTCCCTTGGAAGTCTGCTTTGTAATGAACCATTTTGGAAACTCATGGTATAATCTGTTTTCTTCCAGCTTGCCTCATTACTCTGATAGGAGCATAAGGATAGATTAATCCGATTAGTACTAGATAAGGAACATCTCTCGACCTGATAATGAATTCACTGCTAAGGAACCACTCGAACATCCAATGTACCTTGTCATCAGTCAAATTGCTAAAAATATGTAGCAGCTCACAATGTTTCCCGGATGTGCAAACTTATCTGGGATAAAAGCCATTCTCTTCGAATGGTGATAAGCTGTGTGGTCATTCCATGGTCATCACGGAAATTCTTGATGGTATTGTCCTCTCTGAAGGTGTTCCAACAACCATATTTGCAGCAACAGATTGCAACCCTCGAAATGCCTATATCCCTTTTTGCAACGTCTAAAGCTCGGTACATCTCAACCATGATCATTGGGACAATAGTGTAAATTTGCCCCTCAATTCCTTCCATTATGGTCTTAGTGACCATAGCTAGGTGAGTGTGGATCCTTTCTCCTTGTATCGGGAATATCAGCATCCCCAGAAAACAGACAATGAATACAAAAACCCGGAGGTGAGTCCAACCCAAAGAAGTGATGGAAAATTCATCATGGTAAATACGATATGACTTGTTGTGACGATAACGCTCGTAAATGAAGTCGAATGGTATGTAAGATTTCTTCAGACAGACTAACTCATCATTTTTCCTGAAACCCATCATTTTTAGGAAACCTTGAGAAGTACGGTTTTCCGGTACCAACAAGCCAGGGCTATCCCATTGGAGCCCAACGAAGCCTCCTATTTCCTCTAGAAGGGGAGTCATTGCTATATCACCAAAACGGAAGACGACCCTCTTCTCATCCCAGAACATGGTGGCAACCTCAATTAACAAATTGTTCGGCTGAATATCTAACAAAGAAGGCAAATTGCCGAGAACTCTTTTCACATGGTTTTTGTTACTTGGCGAGAGATTTTCCCACCAATCTAGCAACAAAGGTGGGATACTTCGAACCATGTCGAACCTGGGGACTTCGTGCCTCATTTCTGCAAAATAAATAAAGTTATCCCTTTCCCCCTACGGATTCGACTATTTACACATTAATGATTAGCATATCGGTACGTTTTCTCCAAACAATGTACATATCATGATTGTACCCATTGGGATTTAAGGAAATCCCTATGGGCTTTGGACAAGGCTTGCCTTGGAGAGTTATTACACGGACAACGTTCTAACCCATACTAGGTTTAGACATGATGCATGCACAGTTAATATTAGAGTGGGGGTTTCTAAAAGAGTCTAGACCGGTACCCTCAAGTGGAAACTTGAGAGGGGAAGGCATGGAACTGTCGATTTCACCGATGATAGACTAGTTTTACCGCAAATAAGCCTTACCAAATTTTAAAGGGTGATTTAGGAAGAGCGCGGACACTCATCAAGCGCTGCTATGGTATTAATTACGCACAAGTGGAATATGGTGTGGAGCATGCTTTATGTAAAAATACAACAACACGTTGTCAAGTATTGTGCATGATGAAGACAATAAACGCAGTATTAAATAGAGCGTAAAGACAGAAAAAGAAAGAAAAACAAGGAAGAAGTTAGTTCGCGCAATGTGAAAGAATTGCAATAAAGCAAGCAAGGGGGTAGGGGTAAGGAGAGACATGATGTAGCAAAATTTTAAAAAGATTCGGAGCAAGTGAACATGACTAGAAAGGAAAATGCACATTGTAACCAAATTAAGCAAAGATTTGCATATTAATACAAATTCAAAATAGAGGGAAATAGGGGAAAGGGTGTGCATGTATCAATAAAAGGGAAACGGGAGAGGGATATTCATGTAACAGCAAAATAACAAAGACACGCTTATCAGAGAAGACTAATTCATATAGACCAAGTTCACTATGGTAAGAGCCTAAAAAATATCCCCAGTAGAGTCAACATGCTGTCGCGCCCCTCTTTCTCGCGAAGTCGGGTTTCGACACGTGACAACTCTTTTAAAGGAAGGGGTTAAAAGAGAGAGTAGCCACCTAAATGGTTTGAGGTGCGTTAGGGCACCTATTTGCAAGTAACTTTGGTTTATCCAGTTTGCGTCACCAAAGATCGGGTAAGGCTCAAATTACCTGGAGGGGAAGCTGTTAGGCATTCCTTGAGGTCCACAACTGTGGGTCCCGGTCAAACTCAAATTATATGAATTAGTCAAAAAACAAGAGGGAAAGACAATAAGTTTGGTAATTATTATCAAAAGTCTACAAAGAAACACAAATAATTGACTTTAAGACAAGATGGAGGATCCTAAGTTTTTTAGCCTAAATGATCACTCCGTGTAACATAAATAATACTCTGTAACTCCCTCGAAGTGGGGTGTTACTCGTATTATTCAGTGGGCACAGACTATCATCTCCTGCTAACCGATTACTATCTTTAAGTTTTTACCTAAAGCGCACTAGTTGATTCTAAACTGTGCCCTATGCGCGTGATACGTGTCCCATGCCTATGGCCTAGGAGGTGTTTGGACCTCTATTTTGGATGGTTTCTAGACTTAGCTTAGGCTGCTCAGAAATGATAAAACTAGGCGACATATAAAACAAGTTGGACTTCATGTGAAAGCAATTAAGGGCTCAAATTAGCCTCCACACTTAGACAACAAATGCACGCGAACAAATTTTCACATTAGACAATTTCAGGATTGAGGCAAATTAAAGCCATTAGGCCCTATAGGCATGGTTTTTATGTGACCTGGATTCAAACGTGCAGGCAGTTTCAGAGCAAGATGCCATTTTAGATACAATTTCTAAGCGACTACACAGTCTGCCTGCTGATTGCATATTGTAACCGATTAAACCTATAGATATGATATCTAGGTGATTTACATAGTAGTTGGCAGTGATAACTATTGAAGATACTCAGAATTACTCAGTTTGATCCTATAGTCATGCTTTCTAATAGTGGCAATGAAATAGTGTTGAAAGTTCAATATTAACCCTTAAAAGCGAGTGGTATTACCCTATAGGCAGAATTTCTAACGATTAACAATTGAAATTAATTTTTTATACTTAGATCTTATAGGCATGTCCCCAAGGTGGGCAGTATAACAGCGAATTAACCAATTAAAACCCTATAGACATGATTTCTAAATGCAGATTTTGTAGAACATAAGCTAACATAGCCCTATAGTCAGTATCTAATGAATATGCTGCAGTTATGTAAATTGAAAGATTGGTCATTCACACTTTACCATAGGCATGATATCTAATAACACATAGGGGAAGAACATGTTGAGTAAATTAAACACCTATAGGCAGGATTTCTACTCGTTCATGCAAATATTAGAATAAACCCATTTTCCTAATTTTACTAACACCCCAATTGTTATTACAGCATTATTACAGGCGCAATAAATGAATCAAATTATAAAGTTACAAAATCACTATAGTGGGCCTAAGACAGGCCCAAAGTACACCCAGGCTGGCCAGGCCTTCAAATTTCGTATCCATACAGGTTTCACCACAGCCCATAAGTCATAGCCAATTAAACCTAGAAAACAATCTTCATTTACACAAAATAGCCAAAACCCAATAACCACAGCTGATCAACAACCATTTACACAAACCAGTTGGTTCATTTAGTAGGTGAAAAGGGAGGCAAAATTGAGCAATTGGGATAAAGTGGCCACAAAACCTTATACCCTAGTGTGTTAGAGTTCCCAAGGGTTTCAAGAACCCGAGGCAGTGCTCACGCCAGGGAGGTTAATATAGAAGATTTAGGGGTCCTTGGCTTTCAATCGGCCCACAATTAGACTCATAACAAGAAACAATCAAAGAAATATTAATAAAGTAATAGGTTTGGAAAAGCATTTGCATACACTTTAAGACAATCACATAATGAACATGAACTCGAGAAGCAAACTAATATGTTGGGGCAGAGTTGAATATGATAAGAAACAAGGAGCCTGGGATTACAAAGTTAACAGGCAAGGATATTAGACTAGTGAAACTAATTAATACAACCAATTTAGAACTTAAAGGATCAGATTATACTAAACTCGGGATTAAACAGTATAATACAAAGAGGATCAGGTACCATAGAGGGCCTCAGTGAAGGAAGAAAGGATAACAGGTTATTAGAGGAACATAATTGGATATGGCAAGAACACATAGAGTGACAATCATATTCGTAGGGGAATACTATACATTTAGAATGAAGGTCTTAAACAAACTGAGGCATATTAATGACAAAAACTAATCACTAGAGATTCAGAATTAGGCAGAACACATGGATTAAGCCATATGATCAAGGTAGAACATTCAGATTATCAGCAATCACTAAGGTAAACATGCTTCAATCTTTCTAAATTAACTAAGCTAGGTGCAAAGGCATTATTAGGCTAGTAATTATAGGCAGAATTAGACAGGAAAAAAGTCAAGGTAATACATGAAGTCATGCAATTTTATAAAACATGCTAACATAATGGAATAAACATTGCGAAGGTTTAGAAACTAACTAGTGTTTGTTTAATAAGCAAGAAAGAACAGCAAATAGGACCCAGAGTCTCAAATATGTCAAGTTCCCAAGGGTTTCAAGAACTCAGGGTGGTGCTCACACCCAAGATAAATATGGTGGCCTTGGCTTTCAGCCGGCCAAGAGCCCAAAACAGAACAAGATACTCAACAAGCACAGTGTAAAGCTTCAATTGTAGTGGAAATATAGTGATTGAAGTTCTCCAAAAAGGGGAAGGGGAATGGGTTTTTATAGTAGTAGGAATTGAACAAACAAATAAGGAAATATAATCAATCAGACATAAAAATAAGGAAAGAAGAGCATGCAGAATCAATTAGAACCAATTTAGGATAAAATCAAGTCAAACCCTAGTTTTTAGGGAAACCAAATATTAACGGAATATACACAAAAACAGTAGCATAGGACGAATATAGCCATAATAACACTTAAAATCAGAGAATCGAACCAATTTTGGTTCGATTCAAAGAGATCTGAAAAGCCTAGCTTTAGGGTAAGTAAGAATCAACAGAATATAAACAAATATTTGGACTCATCGTAGCATAGGATGTACATAGATGGAATAACATTCAAAAATTAGGGATTTGAACCATTTTTGGTTTTATTTTCATGAGATCTGCTTGCCATGTTTAGCCAAACACTATAGAAGAGTAGCCAGTACCAGAAGGGGGTCGAGTATGGTAAGTAATAGCCATTGAATCCCATATTATGTGGGATTATGAGAAGATTTAGGGGGCGGTCGGCTAGGGTTCTTTAGGAGTGAGAAAGGAGGTGAGGGGATGTAGAGGAGGCGGATGAGGGGGAATGAGATTAGGGTTAGGGGTTTGGGTAGTTAAAGGGGAGGTTTAATATGGGCTGTTGATCTCAGAGATCAACGGCCATGATTAAAGGGGAGTTGGGTCGGGTTATTAGAAATGGGTTGCGACCGGGTTGTGGGTAATGGGGTTATAGGTTTGGGCTGGGGGTTATTTGGGCTAGTGTATTATATTCTATCGGCCAATATTTGGTCCGAAAAATAGGTTTAGGAATTTAGGCTAGTTTTTAAATACCCAATAGGTAACAAAATAATTTATAAAAGTAATTAATAAATAATAAAAATGTTTTTTGTGTACTAAAATAATTAATAATAATTACTTAACATTATAAAAATATAAAAAGTTATTTTTGCATAAATAATATAATTATACATGAATATAGGCTATTATTGCAAAATGTGCGATTAGCCTAAAAATGCAAATATAATTATGAAAAATATAGTAAAATATTTAAAAATATACATGTTGGTGTAAATGATAAGTTTGGATGATTAAATCATCATAAAATATAATTTGAATGATAATTATTGGATATTTATATAATAAAATACAGAAAGAAATTAATTTAAAGATTTTAAAAATTATGAAAAATGCTTGTATAGGTTTATAAACTAAATGATTATGCAGATATACTATTTTGAAAGTATATATATATTGATTAGAAATATGAGGGAAAAATTGGGTATCAATAACCATCATCCCCAATAGTGACCTCCTTAGCATCAGTGTGCTGGACCGTGTCCTTAAGGACAAGCAGATGGGGGTCATCATATTGACGTTCCCTGAGACGATCATAAAAAGAAGACTGGGAGACCACATAAGCCAATACTCAACTCGGCTCAGAAATATCCATTCTAACAAACTGGCTAGCTAAGTCCTGAACATCTAATGTCAATGGCATCTCTGCTACTGGAAGATATGCTAAGCTCCCCAAACTCTCCGCCCGACAACTCAAGGCATCGGTCACCACATTGGCCTTCCCGAGATAGTACAAAATGGTGATATCATAGTCCATAAGAAGCTCCAACCGCCTCCGCTGATGCAAGTTAAGATCCTTCTGTTTGAATAGATGCTGCAAACTCTGATGATCAGTGTAAATCTCACAATGGACACCATACAAATAGTGTCGCCAAATCTTCAAGGAGTGAAAAATAGTTGCTAACTCAAGGTCATGGACAAGATAGCTTTTCTCATGGGGCTTCAACTGGCCCGAAGCATAAGCAATCACTCTACCCTCCTGCATCAGAACACACCCAATACCGATCCGTGAGGCATCACAATACACTGTGAAGAACCAGAAGCTGATGGTAGAACTAGAACTAGAGTCGTGGTCAAAGCAGTCTTGAGCTTCTTAAAGCTCTCCTCGCACTCATCCGACCACCTGAAAGGAGCACCCTTCAGGGTCAATTTAGTCAAAGGCGATGCAATAGATGAGAAACCCTCCATAAAATGACGGTAATAACTCGCCAACCCAAGAAAACTTTGAATCTTCGTTGTCTGAGGATGGTCTGGGCCAACTCCGCATCGCTTCTATCTTCTTCGTACCCACCTGAATACCCTCACTGGAAACCGCGTGCCCCAAGAATGCCACTGAACTGAGCCAAAACTCACACTTGGAGAACTTTGCATAAAGCTTCTCTTCCCTCAATCGCTGTAACACAATCCTCAGATGCTGATCATGCTCCTCCTGGCTATCAGAGTACACCAAGATGTCATCAATGAATACAATAACGAACGAGTCAAGATAAGGCTGAAACACACTGTTCATCGGATGCATGAACGTTGCTGGAGCGTTGCTCAGCCCTAAAGACATCACAAGGAACTCATAATGGCCATATCGAGTTCTGAAAGCTGTCTTAAGAATATCTGAGTCCCGAATCTTCAACTGGTGATACCCTGACCTCAAATCAATCTTGGAGAACACCATCGCTCCCTGAAGCTGGTCAAACAAATCCTCAACACGCGGCAAAGGATAATTGTTCTTGATTGTGACCTTGTTCAACTATTTGTAATCAATACACATTCTCATAGTACTATCCTTCTTTATCACAATTAGAACTGATGCACCCCAAGGTGGCACGCTAGGACGAATAAACCCCTTATCAAGGAGTTACTGAAGCTGCTCCTTTAACTCCATCAACTCAGCCGGTGCCATATGGTACGGTGGAATAGAAATGGGCTGAGTGCCCAGCACCAAATCAATACCGAAATCAATATCCCTGTCAGGCGGCATGCCCGATAGGTCTGCAGGAAACACATCCAAGAAATCACACACCACAAGAACATAATCAATAGTAGGGACCTTTGCACTAACAACCCTCATAAAATCCAAATAGGATAGACAACCCTTCTCAATAATCCGTTGAGCCTTCAAGTATGAAATCACTCTGCTGGAAACATAGTCTATAGAACCTCTCCACTAAACCCTCGCAACCCCGGCATCGCTAACATCACGGTCTTAGCGTGACAGTCTAGAACAGCATGACACAGAGACAACCAATCCATACCTAAAATCACGTCAAACTCGACCATACTAAGCAACAAGAGATCCACTCTAGTCTCTAAACTCCCAATAGTCATCACACATGACCGATATACATGGTTCACAATAATCTTATCGCCCACCATAGTAGATACATGAACAGATAAAACTAGAGACTCACGGGGCATATCCAACAAATGAGCGAAATATGATGATACATATGAATAAGTGGAACCAGGGTCAAATAATACAAAGGCATCTCTGTGGCAAAAAGAGACAATACCTGTAATCACAGCATCTGAAGTAATGGCATCTGGTCTGGCAGGGAGATCATAGAAATGGGCCTGGCTACCCATTGATCGGCCTCCCCCTCTCGGGCGACCCCTAGCTGACTGAGCCTCACCTCGAGTTGGCTGGACGGGTGGTGGAGCTGCTAGTGCTGGTGCCATCGACCGAGTACTCTGCTGTGGAGCCTTACTCAACAGCCTAGGGCAATCTCTCTTAATGTGTCCAAAATCTCCGCACTTGAAACAACCCCTCCTCTGATGGAACTGCTGCTCCTGATGCCCAGAGGAACTACCTGTGGAAACCTGAGTTGACGAGGCATGGTGAGAATTCTACGTTGGTAGTGCACTGAATGACGACTGGCCCTGCTGATGGTTGTGTGACCCATGGCCAGATGATGCACCACGGTGGACTGGGCGAGCCATCTGAGCATGTCTGAAAGGACGACCCCTACCATGGTAGAACTGCCCACAGAAGGAACACCACTAAATCCACCCTGTTCACGAGGCCTCTTGGCCTCTCTCTCAACCACCTCCTGGCTGCGAAACATCTCAATCTGACGAGCAATGTCGACAACCTCATCAAAAGTAGCACCAGACACTCTCTCTGTAGTCATAAGCAATCGCAGCTGAAAAGTGAGCCATCTATGAACCTCCTGACCCTCTCTTTGTCTGTTGGAACCAACCAGATAGCATGACGGGCTAACTCAGAAAATCTCATCTCATACTGCGTCACGGACATATCACCTTGATGAAGCTGCTCGAACTGCCTGCGCAGCTCCTCTCTGCGGGACTGAGGCACAAACTTCTCCAGGAAAAGAACAGAGAGCTGCTGCCATGTAAGGGGTGCTGCATCGACCGGCCTACACCTCTCGTAAGCCTCCCACCAACTGAAGGCAGCCCCAGAGAACTGAAAAGTAGTGAATGAGACCCCACTGGTCTCCAGAATACCTGCCGTACGGAGTATCCTTTGACACATGTCCAAGAAACCCTGTGCATCCTCTCCCTTTGCACCACTGAAATATGGAGGCTGGAGTCTCCTAAACCTCTCCAATCGATGTTGCTCATCATCAGGCATGACAAGAACAACATAGTCCTGAGAAGCTGCAACCGACTGGGCTGGTGGGGCACCCGGTGTCTGGAATCCCTGTACCACCTGCTCTGGTGTGCGGGCGGCGGGAGTCTGAGCACCTCCCCCGGCCTGAGAAGTGGTTGCTACGGCAGGAATAGAGACTGCCTGAGCAAGACTGGTACACGCGGTAAGAATTCGAGCTAAGGCCTCCTGAAGGCGTGGAATCATAATAGGCACATGTGGTGCCTGATCTGGTCCCACAGGCTCATCCACAACTGGTGACTGCTCTTGAACTAGGGCAACTGGTGGGTTTGCAGGTACTACCCCAGTTGTTGTGCGGGCTGCACCTTTGCCCCTACCGCAACCTCGTCCTCTCGCGGCCCTGACTGGTGGCACTGGTGGCAGTCCATCCTGCCCCGTAGTATGCATCCTCACCATCTGTGAGAGAATTAGAACAACAGAACTTTAGTTACCAGAATCAAAAGATTCGCACGACAAGAATTCAAGAATGTGAAGCTTCCTAATTGTTCGGCAGCCTCTCGAAGATAAATACAGACGTCTATGTACCGATCCGCAAGACTCTACTAAACATGCTCATGACTCGTGAGACCTATGTAACCTAGGCTCTGATACCAACTTGTCACGACCCAAAACCTAACCCGTCGTGATGGCGCCTATTGTGATACTAGGCAATCCGACATCTCCAAAACACTTTCAACATTTAACAGAAATGAATTAATATATTTAAAATAACCGGAGTCTTTCATAAAAAAAGGGTAAAACCCAAAGCATAAGTGCAGAAAAATAGCCTGACATCGGGGTGTCACTGAATCATGAGCATCTAGATATCCAGTCTAATACAAACAGTGTCTGAGTATCAATACTGAAAAGAAAGAAAACATAGAAGGAGAGACAAGGTCTGCGGACGTCGGCAACAACCTCATAGTCTCCGGTACTCGATCGCGCACGAACTCAACGACATCCGTGATCAAACACACCTGGATCTGCACATGAAGTGCAGGGTGTAGCATGAGTACAACCAACTCAGCAAGTAACAGAAATAAATAAGGAACTGAGAAGGTAGTGACGAGCTATACAAATACGGTTCATTTTCAATAATTCCATCAAGGAATAGACATGCTTTCAAATCCGGCAGTTCAAATCAAATCAGTTTATACAGTTACAGTGCAGGTAATCTGGATATAGAATCTTTCAAAAATTTCACAACAATGACAGATAGCAACTAAGTGCATCAACAAATAAAAAACAAGTACAACCTCTCAGGGTAACAGACACTCAACTCGTCACAACAGCTCCATCACTCGGCTCTCAGCCCTCAGTACTTACACGTGCCATCTGGACAACCCACGTGCTATCGTACCAACAATGATAACATATGGCCTAAGCATGGTTTCTAACATGAATGGTAGTAAAATTTCTAGGAAACAGAGGGAACATGTAATTAACAATAAGCTATTTGACTTTACAGTCGCAAGGGACGGACTAAGTCCCAATCCCCCACGGTGCACGCCCACACGTCCTTCACCTAGCATGCGTGTCACCTCCAAAATAATCACATCATACCAACATCCGTGATTTCATACCCTTAGGACCAGATTTAAAACTGTTACTTACCTCAAACCGCACAAAATCCTACTCCGCAATGCCCTTGCCCCTCGAATCAATATCCAAACGCCCCGAATCTAGCCACAAGCAGTACGATGTAATTAATATAAGCTAAAAGAATCAATTCCACAAGAAAAATATGAAATTATAAGCCAAAAATCCGAAAGAGGCTCAACCCGGCCCCCCGGGCCCACGTCTCAAAATCCGACAAAAGTCACAAAACCCGAAAACCCATTCACTCACGAGCCTAACCATACCAAAATTACTTAAATCCAATACAAAATCCCATTCAAAACCTTAAAATTCTAACTCAAGAGTTCTTTCTCTTTTCCCAATTTCTCACCCCAAATCACAAATTAGATGATAAAATTAAAGATGAAATCATGGGATTTAACCAAAATCAAGTAGGAATCACTTACCCCAATTAACTTCACAAAACTCCATTCAAAAATCGCCCAATTCCGTGTTCTCTAGCTCAAAATATGAAAAATGGGTTCAAACCCTCATTTTTGAAATTAATACTGCCTACCCAGATTTCCTTCTTCGCGAACGCGACCGTCCTCTCGCGTTCACGTAGGCCAACTCAGACTGCCTCCTAGTTTACTCTTCGCGAACGCGATCAATGCTTCATGAACGCGAAGCTTTACAAGCTCAACTCATCGCGAACACGTCCTATACCTCGTGAACGCGTAGACCAAAGACCTGGGGTCCCCAGCTGCCTCACTTCTCTTCGCGAATGCGACACCACTCACGCGTTCGCGATGCACACGCAGACCACACCTTCGCGTTCACATCCTCTTCTTCGCGAACGCGAAGAACAAAATCTTCCCAGCACATATTAACCCTTCGCGAACGTAAGGCTCCTCTCGCGAACGCGTAAGAGGAAACCAAAAAATATACACCAGCATATATCAGCCATCAACCAACGTCCAAAAATGATCTGTGAACCACCCGAAACTCACCCGAGGCCCCCGGGACCTCAACCAAACATACCATCAGGTCCCAAAACACTATATGAATTTAGTCGAATCCTCAAACCACCTCAAATAACATCAAAAATACGAATCACTCTCCAATCCAAACTTAATGAATTTCGNTGCGAACGCGATCAACGCTTCACGAACGCGAGGCTTTACAAGCTCAACTCATCGCGAACATGGCCCATACCTCGTGAACGCGTAGACCAAAGGCCTGGGGTCCCCAGTTGCCTCACTTCTCTTCGCGAACGTGATACCACTCACGCGTTCGCGATGCACACGCAGACCACACCTTCGCGTTCGCGTTCTCTTCTTCGCTAATGCTAAGAACAAAATCTTCCCAGCTCATATTAACCCTTCGCGAACGTAAGGCTCCTCTCGCGAACGCGTAAGAGGAAACCAAAAAATATACACCAGCATATATCATCCATCAACCAACGTCCAACAATGATCTGTGAACCACCCGAAACTCACCCGAGGCCCCCGGGACCTCAATCAAACATACCATCAGGTCCCAAAACACTATATGAATTCAGTCGAATCCTCAAACCACCTCAAATAACATCAAAAACACGAATCATTCTCCAATCCAAACTTAATGAATTTTGAAATTTTTAAACTCTACAAACGATGCCGAATCATACCAAATCACGTCCGATTGACCTCAAATTTTGCACACAAGTCATATTCAATATTACAGACCTACTCCAACTTCCGGAATTGGAATCGGAATCCGACCCAATATCAAAAAGTCAACCCCCGGTCAAACTTCCTAAAAATTCAACTTTTACCATTTCTAGCCTAAATTACCTACAGACCTCAAATTCACAATTCGGACATGCTCCCAAGTCCAAAATCACCCAACGGAGCTAACGGAACCGACGAAACTCCATTCCGGAGTCGTCTTCATATACTTCCAACTACGGTCAAAATCCTAAGACTTAAGTTTCCGTTTTAAGGATTAAGTGTCCCAAAACACTCCGAAACCAAAAAGAAGACCTCCGGCCGGCAAGTCACATAAGCAGAAACATATACGGGAAAACCAGTAAATATGAGATCGGGGCTAATACAGTCAAAACGGCCGGCCGGGTCGTTACAACAATGTTGGCACGGTCCATCCCCACCTAATACATTAGATATGAACATTGCACCAAAACTTGTAGGTCAATTAGAATTGTGACCGTTAAGATCATTTTAAGTCTTAATTCCCTTGTTGATAAATACTGATGAATCTTTTCGTTGATTAGAATATGATGAAATCAAAGTTTGTTAGTTGCGTGAAATATGAAATTATTTTACACCAGTTGCGTCTCGCCTTTTTAAACTTTTAATGAGGATAGTCTGTTAGATTCTATTTTTGGGCTTTGGCAGAAGTATATATAAATGACCAAACTACCCAAACAAAATGATAAAAGAAGAATTGGGGAAAAGCATAGATGATATGGTTTGTTATATTTGTTTTCCTCAAAATGCTAATAGTTTGTTATATAACACGGTTTGTTTTGTCACTTTTCTTAATAATCGCTTGTATTTGTCTTTCTTCATGTGGATTGAGATCAATGCAAAAAAAACCCCAAAAAGGACAAATAACACATTTTTCCAGTCCAGAAAAAGAAAAGGTACTAGGAGTTCGTCTACTCTGATAATGGTGCTGTTCATCCGTACCAGGGTTCAATTCCTGCAAAATATAAAAGTGTGATATTCCAAGAAAAGATAAGTTTTATACGAAAAGACTAAAGAATAAATTTGAAAAGGAAAATAATCTACAATTTTGTGAAAATTATATAAGTACAAAATAAACATGAAAATATACCCTAATGACGCTAACAGAAAATTATAGAGGCAAAATCGAGATTTAAGGACCTACAAGTGCCACTATTTTAATGTAGACCTACCATTAGTAATGGAGGCTGAATTATAGTATACGTTTAGTTGGTTCGACCCATTTGACTTAATTCGGTTCAGTTCGATCCTTTTTGAAATACTGCAATTCGAGTTACAAGACTTTTATGCATAAATAAATATATTACACCCCTTCTGTATGTAGCTATTAACGTTTTGTCTATTGATGCCAACATTCCAAAAAAAAAAAATTGAATAATAATATTAGATTGTACAAAGAGAGGAAATACATAGATGAAGAAACAAAGGATTAAGAAAACGTACAAAAGGCAAAACAAACAAAACCAAAAATTGATTTAGGACTCGAGTATTGATCGGGAAGATGAGAATTTAATTAATTTTCTTAGGACTTTGATTTTTGGTGAACCCAAAGATATTTATAGTCTGTTTGGCCAAGCTTCTCAATAGGCTAGAAGTATTTTTTTTCTCAAAAGCTCTTTTGTTTTTCTAACTTGAGGTGTTTGCCCAAGCTTTTTTGGAGAAAAAAAGTGCTTTTGGGAGGAAGCAGAAGCAGTTTATGAGAAGCAGAAAAAAATAGCTTCTTTCCAAAAACAGAAGCAGAACCAATTTTGACTTTTCTTCTTACTAAAAATATCCTTAACAAAATATAGTATATACTAAAATAACCGTCAAACCTAATACTTAGGATATTAAGGTATAAATATTTCTTATTATTTTAGGGTAGCTTTTGAATATATAATAACTTTAGTGGTAAATGTTTTTATATTTGTTGAATGATTTTTAATATATTTAACTTATATTAAAATAAATAAGTACTTTTAAATTTTATTTTCATATTGTACTTAAATAAAATAAAAAGATTTAATTATTGCATGTAATAACAAAATTTTGAAATTATTTATTTACTCATGATATTAACTATTAAGTAAATATATTAATGTCCTTATACGTAATTTGATACTTAAAAACACTTTTTGAAAAGTTTGGCCAAATACAAATTATTGCTCAAAAGTATTTTTCAGAGTGATTAGCCAATCCCAAACTGTTTCTCTCCAAAAGTACTTTTTTCAAAAGCACTTTTAAAAAAAAAATACTTCTCAAAATAAACTGATTATCATTTTGGCCAAACAGACTATTAGTGTTTAAAGAAAGAGATTTTATATTATATATATGCACTAAATTTTATACTATTGTAAAACATGCGTAGTTTCGGTTTCATCATCTTTCTTCTTAGTTTGTTTTTTTTTNTTCAGTAGAAGTGTGTAAATAACATTTTTGATAATGTTTTGTTGGGTTTTTAGTTAAAAATAATGTGAATGGGAATGAAGGGAAAAAAAATAAAAATTTGAATTTTCAAACATTGTCCCATAGAGGGAGGAAAGCTCATTTGTTGGCTATATATAATTGCATTTCTTCTAACTTTTAAAAAGTTGAGAAGACGTCAAGCTCGCTTGGTTCGGTTTCGTCAATCAAATGATTTGATTAATTAATTTTTTGGACCATTTTTATTTGTTAAATATTAAAATTATATTAATATTTTTAATCCAAATAATCAACTGTTTATGTAACTGCAATTTAACTTTCCCTCCGATAATTTTATTTTCCCTTTTTATTTTGCGTAAATAGCAATTTGCGTTATAGTCGTTTTATGTGAAAGGCCATCTAAAAGAGTTACACCTCTTCGTTTGAACCCAAACTGTTGGCTGTAAATACCAGGCCATTCCCCCAGATTTTCCTTACGAAAGTTCTGAAATCTCTTCTTCGTTTCTACATTGTTTTCTTACAAAAATAAAGCGTGATTCACTGCCGCCATTTGTGTTTGCTATACAATGATTTTTGAAGTACCGCTACACTAGTGTGGTTGTCCATTCTATCATGGGAGGAAATAATCATAAATCTCGGGTACTAGAAGGGGATAAAGCTCCTTAAGGAACACTATGAATTCAGTGGGCTCTGATATAATTCTGCTTCTTCTACATTTCTGTTTTATATTGCTTGAGTTTCCAAAATTTAGTTTTCGAATATACATTACTAACATGTTTCAGTCAAATTGGAAATATTCAAGTTTAATATCAGCTAGTTACAGCCTTGAATTATCTATTTCAGTGTCTATAGGTTATTCTTTCCCGCTTTAATTATGCCAGTTATTTAAGCTCTTACTTTTTTTTCAGGGTGCGTTCGTAAAGAGTTATAAGGAACAGAAAAAAGAGGAAAAACATTTTATGAGATTTGACATTGCGCCAAAACTTGTAGGTTAATTAGAATTGCGACATATCATTAAGCTCATTTAAGCCTTAGTTCTCTTATTGGTAAATGCAGATAAATCTTTTCATTGATTCGAATATGATAAAACCAAAGTCGTTAATTGCGTGATATATCAAAAATTTCATGAATTATGTTGCACCATTTGTCTCAGCTTTTTAAATTTTAGATGAGGATAGGATGTTAGATTTCTTTTTTTCGACCTTTCAGTGTTGGCAGAGAGTATAACAGACCACAACAAACCCAACAAAACATAAAAAGAAAATTGGGGGAAAGCATGTAACGATGTTATAGTTTGTTATATAACCGAGCCCTTTTTCTCTCTTTACCTAATTATCGCTTGTTTTGGTTTTTCTTCATGTGGAAAATGCAAGAAGAAATGGAGAAAAAGAGAGAATAAAGAAGATGAAAACACATTTGTTGAGTTATGTGTTTTGATAATTAACAAGTGTATGCAATGAACATGTGCTAAGAATCGGGTTCTCACAGTGACTGCAGAAGGATCCTTACAAAGCAGTAACTTTCTGCACAAGCTACCGCAGTTCGATATTCGTGGTAGCTTATCTTTAATGCGATAAGGAATGCTGGCTAAAGATATCTGCAGAATAGGAGTCACTAGGTTGAGGAGTCCTTATGGTCTTAGGACTTGCATATAGATTAGAGTTTGAGTGTGCCTAAGATTCCCAGAGATCTCTGAGCTGCGACGACTTAAATACTCTGCCCAAGGACTGATCAAGACTATCCTTTTGACAAACCCACCGAGTACAAGAAGCATAGAATGCATGTGTGTTTTTGTTAAATCGCCTTTTTGAACACTGAGACGTTCCTTTTGATGAAATAAAAAAGTTATTTCCATAAAAATCATTATAAATTTATCTCTGTCTTTATTTATTC
Organism: Nicotiana otophora; assembly: GCA_000715115.1. Lineage (NCBI taxonomy): Eukaryota > Viridiplantae > Streptophyta > Magnoliopsida > Solanales > Solanaceae > Nicotiana > Nicotiana otophora. The sequence goes on from AWOL01S0003539.1 coordinate 54,386, forward strand.
TTAATATTTCTTTTTAGCAATCAAATTAATAAAAAACTCGCGTTCCGCGAACATGTAATGAAACCCTTGAGCAAAAAGATCCGGATTACGAAGAGTAAGAGTATGATGTCCGAGAACCTACCGCAAGAGATCGAACAACTAGAAAGCCAGAAGAAGCCCAACCTAAAAGAAACAGAGGTGATCAATTTGAGAAATGAAGAAGATGTAAAAGAAATTCGAATCAACATCCATCTGAAGGCAGAACAAATAAAGGAAGAATTGATAGAGCTCCTCTAGCAATACGTCAATGTGTTTGCTTGGTCATATTACGACATGCCTAGACTAAGTACCGACATCGTCTCACATCGATTGCCCACTGATCCCGTGAAGCCACCAGTCAAATAAAAACCTAGAAAATTCAAGTCAGATCTGAGTCTAAGGATCAAGGAAGATGTAACCAAGCAGATAGAAGCAAATTTGGTAAGGGTTACCAATTATCCTACTTGGTTGGCAAACATCGTACCGGTGCTGAAAAAGGATGGGGAATTAGTATATGCTTGGATTACTAAGATCTCAACAAAACCTAGATTAAGTACCGACATCGTCTCGCACCGATTGCCCACTGATCCCATGAACCCACCAGTTAAATAGAAACCCAGAAAATTCAAGCCAGATCTGAGTGTAAGGATCAAGGAAGATGTAACCAAACAGATAGAAGCAAATGTGGTGACATCACCAATTATCCTACTTGCTTGGCAAATATCGTACCGGTGCCGAAGAAGGATGGGTAATTAGGATATACATGAATTACTGAGATCTCAACAAAGCCAGTCCCAAGGATGACTTTTCTCTGTCAAATATCCATATCCTTATATACAACTGTGCGAAACATGAATTGAAATCATTCGTGGATTGTTTTGCTGGTTATCACCAGATCCTAATGGACGAAGAAGAAAACATTCACCATGCCATAGAGAGTTTATTGCTATAGGGTCATGCCGTTTGGTCTTTAGAATGCTGGTGCCACCTACATGAGGGCCATGACGACCCTCTTTCATGACATGATGCACAAGGAGATAGAAGTATACGTGGATGATATCATCATCAAATCTCAAAAGAGTGTGGATCATTTGAGTGATTTGAAGAAGTTCTTCGAATGGTTGCGATGGTACAATTTGAGGTTGAATCCTGTGAAGTGTGCATTTGGAGTTCCCGCAGGAAAACTGTTAGGTTTCATCGTCAGCAGAAAGGGAATAGAGTTGAACCCTTCAATGATCAAGGCCATTCAAGACCCGCCTCCTCCCAAAACCAAGAAGGATGTGATGAGTTTCCTCGGAAGATTGAATTACACCAACAGGTTCATAGCCCAGTCAACAGTAATATGTGAACCGATTTTCAAGCTATTGAAGAAAGATGTTGCTACAAAGTGGATAGAGAAATGTCAGAAAGCTTTCGATAGAATGATGGAGTATTTGTCAAGTCCACTAGTGCTAGTTCCTCCTGAACCTAGGAAGCAGCTGCTACTATACTTGTCTATATTAGATAATGCATTCGGATGCGTGTTTGGACAACACGATGAGATTGTGAAGAAGGAGCAAGCTATTTACTACCCGAGCAAGAAGTTCACCCCACATGAAGCTAGATACACTTTGTTGGAGCGAATCTGTTGTACTTTGACTTGGATAGCTCAGAAGCTGAGACATTACCTATCGGTATATACCACACATCTGATATCCTGACTCGACCCGCTCAAGTGCATCTTTCAAAAGTCGACGCCTACGGGAAAGTTAGCTAAATGGAAGATTCTTCTCAGTGAGTTCGACATTGTGTATGTAACTTAAAAAGCTATCAAAGGACAGGCATTGGCCGATCATCTCACAAAAACCCCAGTGGACAAAGATTATGAGCCACTTACCACATATTTCCCAGATAAATAGGTGTTATTCGCTGGGGAGGACATTTCAGAATCATACCCAGAGTGGAGAAAGAATTAGGCCAGTCCTAATTTCTGAATCTGGACAACACTATATGGTCTAAGCTAAGATAAGGTTACCTGTACCAATAATATGGCAAAGTACGAGGCATGCATCCTAGGGATTAAGATGGAAGTTAATATGAACATTAAGGAACTTTTGATCATAGGAGATTTTGATTTGATGATCCACCAAGTTCAAGGCGAATGGACCACCAAGAATGTCAAGATCCTTCCGTACTTGCATTATGTAAAGGAACTATGTAAGAAGTTCACCAAGATTGAGTTCAAGCATGTCCCCAGAATTTAGAATGAGTTTACTGACGCTCTCACAACTTTGTCATCTATGATCCAGCATCCGGACAAGAATTACACTAACCTCATCGAGATAGAAATTCGAGATTAGCATACATACTATTTTCACGTGGGTGAAGAGCCAGATAGCAAGCCTTGGCATCATGACATCAAAAGGTTTCTCGAAGTAAGAGAATATCCAAAGGGTGCCCCTAACGGCTAGAAGCTAGCATTAAGTAGATTAGCAAATCACTTTTTCCTTAACGGAGAAGTTCTGTATAAGAGGACTCCATACATGGGTCTGTTAAGGTGTGTAGATACTGCTAAAGCAACAAAGTTATTGGAAGAAATACATGCAGGAACGTGCAGGCCTCACGTGAATAGTTTCACTCTGTCCAAGAATATTTTGAGAGCTAGATACCTTTAGATGACCATGGAAAGGGATAGCATTCACTAAGTGTAGAAATGTCACCAGTGTCAGATTCACAGGATTTCATCCGGGTTCTGCCGAATGAGTTAAATGTAATGGGTTCTCCTTGGCCGTTTGCCACTTGGAGCATGGATATGATTGACGTATAGAACCCACTGCATCAAATGTGCATCGTTTCATCTTGGTATCCATCGATTTCTTCACTAAATGGGTCAAAGCTTCCAAATACAAGGATGCCACAAAGAAAGTGGTGGCCGATTTTGTCTTTAACAACATAGTTTGTCGATCTGGGATTCCAGAGTCAATCATAATTGACAATATAGCCAATCTCAACAGCGATATCATGAGGAACATTTGCGATAAGTTCAAAATTGTCCATTGTAACACCACAATATACAGACCACAGATGAATGAAGCAGTTAAAGCGGCCAACAAAAATATTAAGAGGATCTTGCGGAAGATGGTGGACAATCACAGGCAATGGCATGAGAAATTATCCTTTACCCTACTTGGTTACCACATTTCCATGAGGACATCTACTGGAGTAATGTCATACATGTTGGTATATGGTACTAAAGCTGTAATACCCATAAAGGTCGTGATACCATCTTTGAGAATTATTCAAAAAAATAAGTTAGATGATATAGAACAGATATGTATCTGGAAAGAATAACTCATGCTCATTGATGAAAAGAGGTTGGACGCAGTATGTCATGGTCAGCTGTATTAAAATAAGATGGCCAACGCATTCAATAAGAAAGTGAAACCTCGGCGATTCGCACCGGGGTAGTTGGTTTTGAAGAAAATATTCCCCCATCAAGAAGAGGCCAAGAAGAAGTTCACGCCAAATTGGCAAGGTCCTTATGTGGTCCATCGAGTATTGTCGGGAGGAGCATTAATCCTAGCAGAAATGGACGGCAGAGTCAGCATGAAGCCCATAAATTCAGATGCAATCAAGGGATACAATATTTAAAGACAATAGAGTTTAGGCTTTTGTTGTAATAGAAATACATCTGGCATGACTTACCACGGTGGGATACATAGGCAACCCATATAGGGTATGGTCCCACTTTTGTAATAGAAAATCTAAATGTTATTTTCATGTATTCAGAACTACGCCACGACTTGATTTTCTTTGGTGGAATACGTAGGCAATCCACACCGAATTCAGTCATCTATTATAATTGAACTATGTTTTGGCCTGATTCCATTTGGATACGTAGGATGTCTGATTCAGACATGGCCATATCATTTCAAAATTCTATCATTTTGCATCTATTGTAATTGAACTACATTTTGACCTGATTCAATTTGGATATATAGGCTGCCTGAGTCAGGCTCGGTCATTTCATTTCATCATCCTCGAACTATGTTCAAACTTGATTCTATTTAGATACGTAGGCAACCTAAAAGGGTTCGGTCATAACCCCAGAAAAAGCCTTTGTAATACATTGCCTAGATTGTGAAGTAACCACATCAGCAAGAAGCAACGCCATTAGGGGCATATTTCGGAATGGGTCATCAACAAGACGAAGCTATCTAGAAATGATACTCGCATCGGAGAAAACTTCTAAATATGTCATAATCTGAAACGACGGCACTTGCCATAAACATAAATGAATTTACAAAAAAGCTTTTTAGAAAATTCTACTTGTTCGCTTACCGAACTTCATGAAATAACCCACTAAATTCGGGGCAAGGCCATGTCCACAATCAACACAAATCAACGCCCTTCCCCTATTAAGAATTTTTCTTTGATCGCAAGGTTGACATGAATCAAATGATGTCGGAATGCACCAGAATCAATGCTAGACCCGTCACAATCTCATAAGCCCCTATCTCACCCTTAACTATTCAATTCATTCTCTCATCTAGCTAAAGACTAGCTCTGAATTATTTGCAGGTATCCTGAAGCCAAGCCTCCGACACAATCTGAGCGATTTGTACATATCAATCTGCCTGCTCTACCCATCGAAGCATTTCATACATATCAAACTACATGTTCAACCCATCAGAGCATCCTCTGCATATCAAACCATCTGCTCCACCAATCAGTAGGGGTGAGGAACCGTCCCAGACTTAGGAGGGGTGTACCTCTACAGGGTACACATGTCATGGTTGCTGCTCCAGTCGCTACTCCACCTACATATCCAGCTAGGGTGGAGGTCAGGCGGGTATGACAGAGATCGTCCTAGAAGGGGAGCCCAGGCCTGTTGCTATGCTTTTCATGGTATGACAGAGGTTGTCGCATCAGATGCTATCATCATAGGTATTGTTCCGGTATGTCATAGGGATGCATCAGTTTTATTTGATCCGGGTTCCACTTATTCGTATGTGTAATCCTCTTTTGGTTCATATTTGGATATATCTCGTGATTCTTTGGATACCCCTATTTTTTTGTCTATGCATGTTGGGGATTCTATTGTGGTAGAATGTGTCTATCGGTCATGTTTGGTCAGTATTGGGGGTTTTGAGACCAAGGTTGATCTAGTGCTACTCAATATGGTGGACTTTGATATGATTTTAGGCATGGATTGGTTGTCGCCCTGTCATACTATTCTGGATTGTCAAGCTAAGACTGTGACATTGGCTATGCCGGGGTTACCGAGATTAGAGTGGAGAGGTACATTGGGTAATGTTCCGACTAAGGTGGTGTAACTTCTAAAGGCATAGCGGATGGTTGAGAAGGGGTGCTTGGCCTATTGAGCCTTTGTGAGGGATGCCAGTGCTGATACTCCTATAATTGAGTCAGTTCCGGTAGTGAGGGAGTTTCCAGACATGTTTCCAACAGACCTACCGGGCATGCTACCCGATAGGGATATCGATTTTGGTATTGACTTGGTGCCGGGCACTCAACCCATATCTATTGCACCATATCGCATGGGACTAGTGGAGTTGAAGGAATTAAAGGAACAACTTCAGGAGTTGCTTGATAAGGATTTCATCCGACCAAGTGTATCACCTTGGAGTGCTCTAGTTCGATTTATGAAGAAGAAAGACGGCTCTATGAGGATGTGTATTGACTAAAGGCATCTGGACAAGGTTACAGTTAAGAACAAGTACCCACTACTGCGTATTGATAATTTGTTTGATCAATTCCAGGGTGCTCGGGTACTCTCAAAGATTGACTTGAGGTCGGGTACCATTAGTTGTAGATCAGGATTTCAGATATTCCGAAGATGGCCTTCAGGACTCGCTATGGTCACTATGCATTTCTGATGATGTCTTTTGGCCTGACCAATGCCCCAACAACTTTTATGTACTTGATGAGTAATCTATTCCATCCATATCTTGATTTTTTTGTCATCATGTTCATTGATGATATATTTGTGTATTGTTGTAGCCGGGAGGATCATGATCAGCACTTGGGGATCATGCTCCAAACTTTGAGGGAGAAGAAGCTATATGTTGAATTCTCCAAGTGCGAGTTTTGGCTTGACTCGGTGGAATTCTTGGGCCACGTGGTGTCCAGTAAGGGGATTAAGGTGGATCCGAAGAAGGTGGAGGAAGTTCAGAGTTAGTTCAGACCTTCTGTCGCTACTGAGAACTGGAGTTTTCTAGGCTTGACTGGGTATTATCGTTATTTTATAGAGGGGTTTTCATCCATCGCATCTCCTTTGAATAGATTGACTTAGAAGGGATCCCTATTCAGGTGGTCTAACGATTGTGAGGAGAGCTTTCAAAAGCTCAAGACTGTCTTGACCACAACTTTAGTTCTGGTCTTGCCTTCAGTATCGGGTTCTTATATAGTTTATTGTGATGCTTCACAGATTTGCATTGGGTGCGTGTTGATGCATAAAGGCAGAGTGATAGCTTATGCTTCGCGTCAGTTAAAGCCCTATAAGAAGAACTACCCAGTACATGATTTAGAGTTGGCAGCCATTGTTCACGCGCTAAAGATTTGGAGGCACTATCTCTGTAGCGTGTCATGTGAGGTGTTCACGGACCACATGATTCTACAACACTTGTTCAAGCAAAAGGATCTGAACTTTAGGCAACGGAGGTGGTTAGAGCTACTAAAGGACTATGATATCACCATTCTTTATCATCTTAGGAAGGCCAATGTGGTGGCTGATGCTTTGAATAGGAAGGCTGAGAGCATGGATAGTCTTGCTTTTATTCCAGTTAGGGAGAGATAGTTTGCTTTAGATGTTCAGGCTTTGGCCAACATGTTCGTGAGGTTGGATGTTTTGGAGCCTAGTTGGGTTCTTGTTTGTGTGGTTTCTCGGTCTTCTTTGTTTGAGCGCATCAAGGCACGTCACTATGATGATCTCCACTTTCTTGTCCTTAAGGGCACGATGTAACACGGTGATGCCAAAGAGGTTACTATTGGAGATGATGGGGTGTTGATGATTGATAAGTGGGGATTTTGACCGATTATTTGCTCTCTTTTACTTGCGATTTAGCTCAAAGGCATTCCCGAAAACTAACAAAATATTCTTACTTGTAGGAATATTGGGACACGAGCCAAAGAAGTCAAAATCAACTCATAAAGGAGTCAAAAGTGAACAAGAACCAAAACAGGGCAAAAAGGCAAGCAGTTCGGACCGCACAATTCTAGTGCGGCCGCAGAGGGGAGATTCAGAGAGTACTTTTTGGGCCAGCTAAAGGCATGCGGACCGCTCCGAAATTGTGCGGCCATAGGAGACCAAGTGCGGTCGCATTCATTATTATGCGGTCCGCAAAGTTAAAGAATCAGAGAGCTGTGTCAAGTCCAAATAAGCAAGGAGTGCGGACCGCAGCAGTTTTGTGTGGCCGCATAATCATAAGTGTGGCCGCACCCATTTTTATGCGGACCGCAGAAGCCCCCAAGTTCCAAGCCCAACTTCCCAAGAATGCGGACCGCACGATAATTGTGCGGCCGTAGTAGCTCATTGTGTGGACCGCACCAGAATTATGCGGACCGCACCAGAATTATGCGGTCGCACAACCTTCGTAGGGGCATTTTTGTCAGATATTTTCAGCTTAGTATAAATAGAACGTTTAGTCATTTTTAGGTTAAGTTGGGTTTTCAGAAGTGCTCCTTTGCCTTTTTCTTTACTGTATTGAGTAATTTTGTACTAGATCAACTTCTTAACCTTAGATTTTCTGTCTAATCAATTATTATGCATTCTATCTTAATTTCTTCTTGTACTTCTTTATTTTTCACGAGTAGCTAAATCTTTAGCTAGGGTTGTGGCCCAACCTTAGTGTGGGTATTTGATGGGTGTTTAATTTAGGGCTTATTTTTGATTGGGTTAGTGATATTTAGCCTTGTTCATGATTGAACCTTAGAATCAATGGTTGCAAACATTGATTCATGTCTATTTGACTTAGCCTCTACTTGAGAAAGAGAAACTAAGTCTAGAAAAACTTGGCTAACAAGAAATTAGGGTGAACTCAAGAAATTGATAGCCCCAATTAAAGGGTTAAACCTAGAGATAGTAATACCCGACTTGAGCTAATATCACTTGTATTGTGCAAATAGCCAATTGGGCTTGAGAAAGCCAAATTCGGCAAAATCACTCAAACTACCGAGAGGTATAGAGTGAGTACCTGGATGTGATTGCTACATCACAACCTTAATTAATTAAATTTGCCCTGGAGTTTACAACCCATTAGATAACACCTAGGTAGAAGTCACGACCCTAGTCTCTTTTAATCATTTGAAAAACTCAAAACTAAAAATATTGTCATTAGTTTTATACTTGCAAACAATAAAGTAAACTAGAAGTAGAACACCAATCAAGTTTGTGGAAGTGTAATTGGAGTCAAAACTTGCAATTAACTTAGATATACAGCTAATCCCATATTCTAACTCCCTGTGGATTCGATCCTGACCTTTGTTGGATTTATTATTGCATCGACCGCGTCAACACTTAATTATGGTGTGGGTTTGGACAAGATCAATTTTTGGTGCCATTGCCGGGGAGTTAAACGGATTTAGCTATATATCTAGGTATTTGTGTGTTTTGTCTTTCTTTCCTTCCAAGTCACTAATTTTGTTTGTGAATTGCTTTTAGGTACAAAATGTCCCTTAACAACGAGCCCCTCAGAAATTTACCATTGGGGGAGGAGGTAGATGATGATCAAGTGGAAGAGGTTCATCCCGAGCCTCAAGTAAACAGGCGAAGCCGGCCGCCTAATGATAATGTCCCAAACCCTCCCCTATCTCCACCAAGAGCAGCGCACCGGGTATTGCCGAATGAGGTTTATGTAAGATAGTCCCGCCCCGAATTAGGGTGGGAAACTTCCAAATAACTAACGTGATGCTTACACTGCTTGAGCAGCGGGGTTTCTTCACCGAAGCTCCACACCAAAATGCCTACAAGCATCTCAAGTGTTTCGTCGATACTTGTTGGGGGAGCAAGTAAACAAATGTCTCTGAGGATGCATTGTGGTTAAGGCTATTTCCCTTTTCTCTACGTGGAATGGCTTTAGACTAGTTAGAGAGATTTTCCAATCATTCCATCCACACTTGGGATGAGTTGGCCGAGAAATTCATTGCCAAATTCTTCTCTCCGGGTCACATGGCTATACTAAGGGATGAAACTCTAGCTTTCAAACAAGAGCCCAATGAGTCATTGCACGATATTTGGGAAAGATATCGTACCATGGTCAAAGAATGCCCGAACAATGATATGACCAAGGCCATGATCCAACATACCTTCTACAGGGGGATCAACACAACGAACCAGTGTGTGGTAAATCAATTCGTTGAGGGTAACTTCATGAACACGCCTTATTCTGAAGCTTGTGAAATTTTGGATGAGATGGCGGACACCTCTTCGGCGTGGCAAAGTAGAGCCAATGTTCCTCAGGGTAACTCAAATGTTATTCACCTACACAAGGAGCTACATGATCATGGGTAAGCTATTGCGGAGTTGACAACCACCCTGAACCAATTGGCCAAGGCTCAGCTTCAACAGGTTCAGAGGCCGAAACAAGTGAATGCTATGTAAGGGGTGAACATGATGGTAAACAAGAGACGACAATGAGGTCAACAAGTACAAAACCATCCGGAACAATTTGAGCAAAGTAATAGTGGGTATAATCAAGATAATGCATATGATAAGCAAGATGAAGAGGTTCAATATGTCAACAATTATCAAGGTCAAAGAAGCAATGCTCCAAATCAACAACAATGAAGATCACAAGGAAATCAAGGAAATTGGAACAACCAAGGCCACCAAGGAAATTGGAGTGGTGGCAATAACAATAATCAAAGAAATTGGGGTAATCAAGGCAATTGGGGAGGAAATAGTCAAGGTAATTGGGATGGAAACAATCAAAGCAATTGGGAGGCAACAATAATCAAGGGGGTTGGAACAATAGCAATCAATGAAATCGGGGTTCGGGCTTTCAGAGACCCTCGATGTATCAATAACCAAACAAACCGCCTCCATATCCGTCGCAAGGTCCTAGTTCTTCCAATAGTGAAATGGTATGGATTGAAAACATGTTTAAGCAAATGATAGAGAAAAAAGATGACTCTGATGCCCAATTAGCCTCCCACAACACTTCTATCTGCAACTTGAAGGTTCAAATTGGCCAAATTTCTCAAGCTTTAAATCGTCCAAAGGGGGCACTACCTGGTGATACGGTGGTGAACCCGAAAGGTGGGAATACGGGGCATGCAATAGCCGTAACAACAAGAAGTTGGAGAGGTAGAGTTGCTAGTACCTCAAACCAAATAAGACATGTGGGTGATGATGTGTTGGTGCAATATGATGATGATCCAAGCAATGAATTTTAAGCTAATTAAGAAGCAAGGATTGATATTGATGAAAATGTAGAGGAGACGCAAGAAGATGTGAACCCGTCTAGGGAGCACGTGATTGACATGCCGGAGCCGGTAGTTCCAAAGGCTAAGGCACCAATGCCAAGTCCTCCTCCTCCATACCCTCAAAGACTTGCAAAGAAACACAATAAGAATCAATTCAAGAAATTCATTGATATGATGAAAAGTTTATCCATAAATGTGTTGTTAGTTGAAGCCTTAGTTCATGAAGGATTTGGTAACAAAGAGGAGATCAATGAACTGTGAAACGATCAAAATGAAACATCAAATGAGTGCTATTGTGCACTCCATGGCTCCAAAGTTGGAAGACCTCGGTGCTTTCACAATCCCGTGCATTATTGGGAGTGCCGATTTTGCCAAAGCTTTATGTGACTTGGGGAAAAGTATTAACTTGATGCCCTACTCTGTGTTCAAAACATTGGGAATTGGGAAACCAAGACCCACATCCATGAGATTGCAAATGGAGGATCAGACAATGAAAAAGCCATTGGAGATAATAGATGATGTGTTAGTTCGAGTCGACAAGTTCATCATTCCCGCAGATTTTGTGATACTTGAATGTGAGGTTGACTACGAGGTGCCAATCATTTTGGGGAGACCTTTCCTTGATACAGGGAAGGCCTTAGTTAATGTGGAAGCTGGCGAGCTCAGCTTCCGGGTAGGCGATGAAAATGTGGTGTTCCATGTTTGTAAATCAATGAGGCAGCCAAATAGCAACATAGTATGCTCGTTCGTGGATCTTGTGACAAAAGTAATTGTTCATGACACTAGTGCTGTGATAAATGTTGAAGATACCTTGGAAGCTGTGTTGTTGAATCATGATGAGGATGAGAAGGAAGGCTTTGTAGATTGTGTCAATGCTTTGCAAGGAATGGGATCATATACGTATGAAACCCGAAAACTTTCCTTGGATCTCGAAAACCAGAAGACTCCACCAACAAAGCCCTCAATCAAGGAGCCTCCCACCTTGGGGTTAAAGCCTTTGCCTTCACACCTCAGGTATGGGTTTCTAGGCCCTTGTTCCACTTTACCTGTTATTCTTTCCTCGTGCTTAACTAACGTGCAGGTAGATTCCACCCTTGCGGTGCTCCAAAGGAGGAAACAAGCAATAGGTTGGACATTGACAGATAATCAGTGTATAAGCCCCGCCTTTTGCATGCACAAAATCATTTTGGAGGAGGATTCCAAACCCTCCATGGAACATCAAAGACGATTGAATGAGGCCATGTAAGAGGTAGTAAAGAAAGAGATCATTAAGTGGAATGCCGGGTTTGTTTACCCCATTTCCGATAATTCGTGGACCTCGCCGGTGCAATGTGTCCCAAAGAAAGGGAGCATGACTGTGATAACAAATGACAAAAATGAATTAAACCCCACAAGAACTACCACCGGGTGGAGTGTGCATGGATTATAGGAAGCTCAACAAAGTTACTCGGAAAGACCATTTTCCGCTTCCATTTCTTGATCAAATGTTGGATAGGTTAGCCAAATGTGCTTATTATTACTTCCTTGATGGATATTCCGAGTATAACCAGATTCTTATTGTTCCTGAAGACCAAGAGAAGACCACTTTCACTTGTCCATATGGCACTTTCGCATTCTCGTGGATGCCATTCGGGTTATGCAATGTACCGGCAACTTTTCAACGGTGGCCATCTTCACTGATATGGTGGAGGACTTTCTCGAGGTTTACATGGATGATTTTTTTGTCGTGGGGAATTCTTTTGAAGAGTGCTTGGATAACTTGGATAAGTTATTGTCACGTTGTGCGAAAACTAACTTGGTGCTGAATTGGGAGAAGTGTCACTTTATGGTCGAGGAGGGCATTGTCCTCGGTCACAAGATTTCCAAGAATGGTATTGAGGTTGATAAAGAAAACATTGAAGTGATATCCAAACTCTCTCCCCCTACTTCTATAAAGGGAGTGAGGAGCTTTCTAGGTTATGCGGGGTTTTACTGCCGATTTATGAAGGTCTTTTCTAAAGTGGTAAACCCCTTGTGCAAACTCTTGGAGAAAGATGCCATGATTTGCCGATGTGGCCAACTATCTTGTGAGTGGCATTGTTTCGACTGAGCTCACTTCAAACCAAAGGAAGAATCACAAACAGGACTGCTTGGAATACTATTGGGATGAGCCATATCTCTTCAAAATTTGTACTGATGGTGTTATCCAAAGATGTGTACCAGAAGAAGAACAATTGGGTATTCTTGAAGCTTGCCACTCTTTGCCTTAGCTGTGGATTCTATTGGCCTACCCTTTACAAGAACGCTAGCGATCTCGTTATGCGTTGTGATGAATGCCAAAGGGCCGGAGGGATCTCCAAGAAAAATGACATGCCTCTTACCACCATCGTAGAGATTGATATTTTTGATGTTTGGGGCATTGATATTATGGGTCCGTTTATGAGCTCATGTGGGAACACCTATATATTGGTAGCTGTAGATTACATGTCCAAATGGGTTGAAGCTGTGGCTTTGCCCAATAACGAAGCTCGGAGTGTGGTAGCTTTCTTGAAGAAGAACATATTCACAAGGTTTGGAACTCTAAGGGCCATCATTAGTGATGGGGGATCACACTTTTACAACAAAGCTTTTGATACTTTACTCTCCAAGTATGGTGTCACTCACAAAGTGTCGACCCCCTTCATCCTCAAGCAAGTGGACAGGTTGGAGTCTCCAACCGGGAGATCAAGAGTATTCTGTCAAAGACTGTGAATGTCAACCGGACAGATTGGTCGAAGAAACTTGACGATGCTCTTTGGGCTTATAGAACAGCTTACAAAATACCAATTGGTATGTCTCCGTATCGGTTAGTGTTCGGGAAAGCTTGTCACCTTCTGGTGGAACTTGAGCATAAGGCTATGTGGGCATTGAAGAAGCTTAACCTTGAGTGGGATGTAGCTGCAAATCTTAGGGTGGAGCAATTGAATGAACTTGATGAGTTTTGGTTCCATGCATACTCCAGTTCGTCCTTGTATAAGGACAAGATGAAGTACCTTCATGACAAGTATATCCGGAACAAAGAATTCAAAGCAGATGATCTTGTACTTTTGTTCAACTCTCGGTTACGGATGTTTCCGGGAATGCTGAAATCAAAGTGGAGTGGCCCATTTGAAGTTGTACATGTGAAACCCTTTGGTGCTCTAGATTTGAAAAATAAGAATGATGAGGTGTTTAGTGTCAACGGGCACTGGGTTAAACAGTAGCTTGGCAAGGTTGATGATGGCCACGTTGTGGTGTTTCTCCATTTCAAGTGATTGATGGTAACATGCGTCGTGCCGCGACATTAAATCAGGCGCTTCTTGGGAGGCAACCCATGTGTCTTTTTCTTTTTCTTGTTCTTCTTCTTTAGATTAGACAGGCTTTGTGGTGTGCTAACTAGTTTTGAAGTGTATGCAGGAATGGGTGTGCATGGCATGAACTGTGCAAGAAAATTTGGCTAAGTGTCAAAATGCATGGTCTCTGAAGTTTGGCCTATCAAAATGTTGAACAAGTTGCGTCCGCACACATTTTTGTGTGGTCCACACTAATGCTACGGCCGCACTCACTTTTGTGCAATCCGCAGTGAGACTTCTCAAAGGCAGGTAAGGAGTGTGGTCCGCATCAAAACTATGCGGCCGCACTCAGGTAAAGAATCTAGGCCCACGGGTAAAAGTATAAATAGGGCTTCTCTCATCATTTTACACTTTTCGATCTTCTGAGCCCTGAAGCTAGACTAGCACAGTAAATTTCCCCATTGCTCTCAAATTGTCCCTCATTTCATCACCTGCATCTTCATAATTGGTATGTTAATTCCATCTATAGATTTTTCATCTTTTGTTTTGTTTTGTTCATTGATTTAGGGTTAATTACATGTCTAAAATTTCAATAGTTAGTCTTTTTCTGCTTATAGTCATGTGGGTAGTATATTAAGTGTTAATTGGGGTCTGGGCAAGTAGCTATCCATGTTTAATTGTGCAAACCATGTCTAGATTATGAACAGATTGCATGAACCCTAAAAAGTGCCCGTGAATTTTGAAGTATGCGGCCGCACTCATATTTTTTTTGTGGGGTCCGCACTAGAGGCTATGCGGCCGCGCACACTTTTATGCGGTCCACAGCTCTCTGAGTTAGGAAATTTGTGTGCTTAAATTATGCGGCCGCACTCAAAATTGTGCGGTCCGCAGTGGACTTATGCGGTCGCAGATATTTTTCTGCAGTCTGCACTGATGAAACATCAGAGACCCTAGTAGTCTGAACCTGGAGTTGTGCAGTCGCACTCAAAATTGTGCGATCCGCAATGGACTTGTGCGGCCACACTCATTTTTGTACGGTCCGCACTGATGAAACATCAGAGACCCCAGTTGTCTGAACCTGTAGTTATGCGGCCGCACTCAAAATTGTGCGGTCCGCAATTTTTGTTATATGGCCGCACTCACTTTTGTGCGGTGCGTACTAGGCAGTTTGCGGCCGCACTCACTTTTTTGCGGTCCGCACTGCCTCTTCTGAGCCTGCTTTATTGCAATTGTTATACATGTACCTGTGGTTAACAAATCTAACTGACTCTAATCCTTATGCATTGTAGACAATGGTTCACTCACGTGGTATAGGAGATATATTGCAAGAGAGGGAAGAACCCTCCCGAGACCGAGGTCGAGGTCGAGGTCGAGGTAAAAGCAACCTACCTCTAGCACTTCAAAGGGTTATAAGTAAGAAATCTATAGTCAACAGACATCCCGAACCCTCGGAAACCAGTGATTATGTCCCATCTGGGGAAGCTTCTGAGGGCAACTCCGTGCAATCACAGCCGGAAGCCCAATCACAACAATTTCCTGGTAGATTCCACCTAGTAGATGAGTCGTCTTTGTCTGCCGGTTCCTCAGATGGTTCGAAAGAGGGTAGTCAAGCCTCTGAGCCCTCTTCCTCACATGCTCCAGCTGATCCAATTAATGTGGACGATGATGATGATGTCCCAGATGATGGGAAAGGGGGGATACTAAATTAGGAGGTTTGGAGAGATCAAAGAGACCAGAGATATAGGAGGACAGATTCGTCAGTGTTGCCGCCTTTGCTAAATTTAGGGAATGGTGGCCACAGCGGTCATTCACTCTTGAGGGGCAGTTCTTGATGAAATATCTAGACAAGCACAACCCCAATGTCCTAAGACAATTCCAGAAGCGAAAATGTTGGAGATGGTTTACCCATCGCATTATGGATAACAATGAGCATTTGGTCAAGGAATTCTACACCAATGTATCTCATATCAAAAAGGGTACCAAGGTGACAAAAGTTAGAAATTTGAAAATCAAGTTTGATGCCTGCACCTTGAACACATATGTGGGGTTTGAGGAAGTGGAGGCAAACCAATACCTGGAGAAGCTGGCTATGGGTGACGCAGCTTGCCCATGGCTAGCTAATATTCTGGCAATTCGAGGGTCAACACCTCTGTGGCTCACAGCAGGAGTTCCAATAGTCTGAGCCACCCTAAACTTTGAAGCAAAAGGGTGGCAAACATTTGTGTGTAGCCGCATTGACCCATGCTTCAATGAAAACATGCTTCCACTTCCCCGTCCAGTCTTGGTGGCTTCAATTATGGCTGGGTATCCGAGAAATGTTGGTGCCATCATGTCCACCAACATCACTTTAGCTATCCATAAGGGTGAAAGATCCTATCCGTACCCAAACTGCCTCACAGAGTACGTCAAGGACCAAGGGGTGGAGCTTAGGCATTATGATATCGAGGTGAAGGCCAAGAAGCCTTTCTCTTAGTACCAACTTCAGGGAGCTGACAACCCAAAATTCAAGGGTAAAGCCGAGCCATCCACCGCAGCCGGTACTTCTACTGGGACAGTAGCCATGCCACCTTCATCTTCTGGACCACCTACTTTTGCTAGACTATCAGTGCCATTATCAGTACTGGCTTCATCTACATATCCTCAGACTGCGCTGCGAGTCTCCTAAACATTGGGGAGTCTCAACAACTGGATGCAGGCAGCTACTAGAAAGCTGACTGATATATCCAGTGTTGTTGCAGCACAGTCATCAGCCCCAGCAGAGCCATAGGTACCTCCGTCAGTGGAGGAAACATTGAAGAAGATTATGGAGAACCAGAAGAACATTATTGATACTCTGGCGATGCATGGGAAGGTCATTGAGGATTTGTCAAACATGTCAAGAAGATGCGTAGATCCCACGCATTAAAGAAGTCGGTAGAGAAGTTGAGCAAAGAGGTTGCAAAGATTATATCTGCTGGAGATCTTCCATTGGACTTGCTTATGGAGCAGACAGTCCCAGCACCAGAGGCAGTAACCGGGCAGTCTGAGGAGCCGGTTGTGACTGCACACACTGCTGAGGAAATGATACAGATGCTCAGCAACCCAGTTGTCCCTCAGCCAGGAGATGATGACATACAGTTAGAGGAGACAGGGGTGCTGATGATCCTATGCAGACTGAGACCACATAGGGAGTTCTCTTAACTCTCTACCCTTTCCATGTTCTTATTTTTGTTAATCATTGAGGATAATTCTTAGTTTCATTTGGGGGGTGGCCTATTTTGATTATTTGACTTTGACATTTGACATTTGGGTTGTAATAACTCTAATACTATTTTTTCTTTCATCTTTATTTTCCTTTGGTATGTATATATTCTTCCCATTTGATGTAGATATTTATTTTCCTTATGTATATACTCATTTGACTTCGGTTTGTATATTCATTTATCTCGCTTTCCGTAGTTTATTTCATAGCTTCTTTAGTTTGTTTTTCCTTAGTAGTATAACTTCTTATTTATGTTTTGTAAGAACAATAAGCTTTTGGTTTTCTTAATACCACGGTTCTTTCCAAAGGTGGATTTGTGTGAACCGGGTGGCTCTTCCCAACGATGGATGGCGTGACAACCTTCTTAAGGGATTGAGCCCTTTTTTTTATGTTTTGACAAAATATAGTAGTAATGAATAAAAGTGTCAAGAGCATACTTCACTTGGTACCAACACATTTACCTCTGACCTTATGGTTAAAAACAAATTTGTTGGCATAAAATAGCTCTAGTTGTGACCTTTAGACTCTTGTGTTGACTCAAACAGTCATCGAGTGGTTCAGTCGAGCCATTTGTGATTCTCAATCTTAGCTAGGGTTGTTGTGGGCCCTCAACTCTATTCTCTTTAGCAATCCAACAGTGTGAGAGGGGAGGTATTGAATTGCAAGTCCAAATTTCCGTGCCAATAGTCTAGAACTTGCCCCGAGTGTTTTTCTAGGAAACATTCTATGTGTAGCTTGGCTTGAGAAATGATTGTAGGCTCTCCTTGATCCAATTTGAAATTAAAATCTTTCATAGCCTACCAGTGTGATATCCATAGTCAACCGCTTTGAGCCGAAGCCTTTGTCTTTCAATAACTAAGTTACAAGTCTTTATCCGTTCTGAAATGACCCTCTCTTGGAACCCAATCTTTCCTTAGTATTATTGAGAAACAATTGGTAAAAACATAAGTTTGGGGAGAGATATGGAGTTTGCAATGATAAAAGGTACAAAGAAGAGAAAGAAATGAAGAAAAGGGAAGGCAAAAAGAAAAGAAAGAAAGAACAAAAAAAAGTGAATAAAGTGAAGACTTGAAGGGAATTCAAAAGAAAATGAGGATAAAAGGCTGAAGTAAATAGAAAAGGAGAAGAATGAATGTCATGATCAAGAAAGATCTACGTTACGCCTCTCTAGTTCCCCCGAGGAAGAAGAAAATGACTCAAAGAGTCGAGAAAGTATGAGCCAAAAAGAGATAATAGAGTGTTTAAGGAAAGATGAAACCATTCTATTCCAACAAATCCTACCTTGGTCTAAAATCCTTCATTCCATCAGGAAAAAGCCCTACATGATTTCAAGTTGAGTGAGCTTACATTAGTGGTGATTTACATGAGGGGCAAGCTTATGGTACTTAGAGCCGGACTTGTGGCATTCGTTTGAGAGAGATGAGCAAACTTTTCACAATCCTTGTATCGAGTGCTGCATTCTAAAGTGAGATGTGATAATGGAGATTAGAGGAGGATGAGTTTGAGATCCATAATGAACTACGTGAAAGAACGAGCGTCCATGATAAATAGAGTCAACTCTTGATGCTCTAGTGTCATATTAGAAAATAATTGCATTGTTGATAATTCATATTTGTTGTGAGTAATTGTTGGTCCCAATTGATGTGTGATTGATTCACCTTAGGCCAGCTGAAATATCTTTTTTTCTAGTGGAGGTAGGAATTGCCTTATTTGCTTGAGGAAAAGCAAAAGCTTAAGTTTGGGGGAATTGATAAGTGGGGATTTTGACCGATTATTTGCTCTCTTTTACTTGCGATTTAGCTCAAAAATGCTTAAAGGCATTCCCGGAAACTAACAAAATGTGCGTACTTGTAGGAATATTGGGACACGAGCCAATGAAGTCAAAATCAACTCATAAAGGAGTCAAAAGTGAACAAGAACCAAAATAGGGCAAAAAGGCAAGTAGTGCGGCCGCAGAGGGGAGATTCAGAGAGTAGTTTTTAGGCCAGCTAAAGGGATGTGGACCGCACCGAAATTGTGCGGTTGCAGGAGGCCAAGTGTGCCCGCATTCATTATTATGAAGTCCGCAAGATTAAAGAATCAGAGAGCTATGTCATGTCCAAAAAAGCAAGGAGTGCGGACCGCAGCAGTTTTGTGCGGCCTCTTAATCATAAGTGCGACCGCACCCATTAATATGCGAACCGCAAAAGCCCCCAAGTTCCAAGCCCAAGTTCCTAAGAATGCGGACCGCATGATAATTGTGCGGCCGCAGTAGCTCATTGTGCAGACCGCACCAAAATTATGTGGCAGGACAACCTTCGTAGGGGCAGTTTTGTCAGATATTTTCAGCTTAGTATAAATAGAACGTTTTGTCATTTTTAGGTTAAGTTGAGTTTTCAAAAGTACACCTTGGCCTTTTTCTTTACTGTATTGAGTAATTTTGTACTAGATCAACTTCTTAACATTAGAGTTTCTTTGTCTAATCAATTATTATGCATTTTATCTTAATTTTTTCTTATACTTCTTTATTTTTCATGAGTACCTAAATCTTTAGCTAGGGTTGTGACCCAACCCTAGTGTGGGTATTTGATGGGTGTTTAATTTAGGGCTTATTTTTTATTAGGTTAGTGATATTTAGCCTTGTTCATGATTGAACCTTAGAATCAATGGTTGCAAACATTGATTCATGCCTATTTGACTTAGCCTCTACTTGAGAAAGAGAGACTAAGTCTAGGAAAACTTGGCTAACAAGAAATTGGGGTGAACTCAAAAAATTGGTAGCCCCAGTTAAAGGGTTAAACCTAGAGATAATAATACCCGACTTGAGCTAATATCACTTGTATTGTGCAAATACCCATTTGGGCTTGAGAAAGCCAAATTCGGCAAAATCACTCAAACTACCGAGAGGTATAGAATGAGTACCCGGATGTGATTGCTACATCACGACCTCAACTAATTAATTTTTCCCTGGAGTTTACAACCCATTAGATAACCACCTAGGTAGAAGTCACGACCCTAGTCCCTTTTAATCATTAGAAAAACTCAAAACCAAAAATATTGTCCTTAGTTTTATACCTGCAAAAAATAGAGTAAAGTAGAAGTAGAACACCAATCAAGTTTGTGGAAGTGTAATTGGAGTCAAAACTTGCAATTAACTTAGATATACAACTAATCCCATATTCTAACTCCCTATGGATTCGATCCCGATCTTTGTTGGATTTATTATTGCATCGACCGCCTCACCACTAAATTGTGGTGTGGGTTTGGCCGAGATCAATGATGTAGGTTCGGATTTGTATGCCCAATATGGATAAGTTACGTGAGTTGATTCTTGAGGAGGCCCATAGTTCACGGTATTCAGTTCATCCGGGTGTCGCGAAGATATACTAGAACTTGAGGCAGTACTACTCGTGGCGAAGAATGAGGAAAGATATTGTGGAGTATGTGGTTAAGTGTTTGATCTGTCAGCAGGTGAAGTACGAGCATCAAAGATCGGGTGGTTTGCTTTATTGGCTAGACATTCCATAGTGGAAGTGGGAGCGCATCACTATTGATTTTGTAGTTGGATTTCCATTGACCTTGAGGAGATTCAACGATGTGTGGGTCATGGTGGACAGACTGACCAAGTATGCGTACTTCATTCTAGTCATGACTACCTAATCTTCAGAGCAGCTGGCTCGGATTTATATTCGGGATATGTTTCGTCTTCATGGTATGCCGGTGTCTATTATCTCCAATCATGACACACGGTTCATATTGTAGTTTTGGAGAGTTATGCAGCATGAGTTGGGTGCACATGTTGAGCTGAGTATGACATTATATCCATAGACGGATGGGCAGTCCGGGCGCACTATTCACATCTTGGAGGACATGTTAGGTGCTTATGTTTTTTATTTCAGAGATTCATGGGATTTGTTTCTACCACTCGCAGAGTTCGCCTACAATAACAACTATCAATCAAGCATCCAAATGGATCCTTACGATGCCTTATATGGAGGCGATGTCATTCTATGGTTGGATGGTTTGTGCCTGGGGAGGCTAGGTTATTGGGGACTAATTTGGTTCGAGATGCTTTGGAGAAGGTAAAGGTTATTCAGGATCAACTTTGTACATCTCAGTCCAAGAAGAAGAGTTATGTTGATCAGAGAGCTCGTGATGTGGAAGTCATAATGGGTGAGAGGGTTTTGCTTAGAGTTTCACCCATGAAGGGTGTGATGAGTTTCGGAAAGAAGGGTAAGTTGAGCCCTAGGTATATTGGTCCTTTTCAGATCCTTGAGAGAGTGGGTAAGGTGGCCTACAGACTTGCATTACCACCCCACTTATCGGGAGTTCACCCATTGTTTCATGTTTCCATGCTACGGATGTATTTTGGTGATACGTCTCATATGTTAGATTTCAGCTCAGTGCAATTGGACAAGAACTTTACCTATGTTGAGGAGCCTGTGGCTATATTAGACAGGCAGGTCCGCAAGTAGAGGTCAAAGAATATTGCGTGGTAAAGGTTTAGCAGAGGGGTCAACCAATATAGGAGATGACTTGAGAGACCGAGCATGATATGTGGAGCCGTTATTCCCATCTTTTTGGCACTTCAGGTATGTGTCTATACTCGTTCGAGGACAGACATTTGTTTAAAAGGGAGAGAATGTAGCGACCCGATCGGTTGTTTTGGGTATTTGACCCTTGCTTCCCCTTACGAAGCTTCCCGTATGTGTATTTTTTGTTTTATAACGAGGATGGTTGGTTTCATTTCGAGGAAGTTTTGGAATGATTTGGATCTATTGGTTATTGGTTTATAAGTTTAAGTTAAAAATATTTATCGAGGTTTGACTTTTGTGAAAACGACCCCAGAACGGTATTTTGATGGTTCCAACAGGTACGTATGGTGATTTTGGACTTAGAAGTATGTCCGAAATTGAATTCAGAGGTTACTATATTAATTTGGCTTGTTTTTCTTAAAGTGGACAATTTAAAGGTTTAGAAATATCATGGGTTTGACCGTAGGTGACTTTATAGCTATTAGGTTTGGATTGTGGTTTCGAAACTTATAGTAGGTCGGTTTTATCATTTGGAACTTGTCAGCAAAGTTTGGTGTCATTCCAAGTTGGTTTGATATGGATTGGATGCATGGTTGGGTTTCTATTGATTCTTGAGTTTATTGTAATTTTCTATATGTTTTGGTGTCGAATTCATAGTTGCGGATGTTATTTTGGCATTTTAATTGCACAAGCGAGTTCGTATGATATTCTTATATTTGTGTGAGTTTCGAACGCATGTCTCGCAAATTCGAGAAAATGTTCACATTTGCAAACCTTGCATTTGTGAGGAGGGGGTCTCATTTGCAAGGTGGGATGGGAGGCTGTCAGGTTCCCTTTTGCGAACTATGGATCGCATTTAAGGCACAATGAATGTGTACAAAAGGATGCTGTAATCGGACAATCATCTGTTTAGCTACAAGGGGAAGGGAAAATGGAGAGGATTGGAGCTAATGAGGAAGATTGGAGCATAATCCCTTATTTTGTATACAAATGGTTAAATATATGTTAGGCAATTAAATGGGAACCTTTCAAATAGTGGTAACTAGATTTATAATTTGAGAAATATATATATGTTTAGCCGTTACAAAAGTTAATAGCCGATAAAATATATATTTTTTGTATATATATGTATTATATACATATGTTATACTCTTTTTGGACTAAAACAATAACAACAACAAACCCAATTTGATCCCATAAATGGGATCTGGGGAGGATAGTATGTACGTAGACCTTACAACCCTACCTCATAGAGATAGAGAGGTTGTTTCGATAGACCCTCGACTCAAGAAACAATGAGGATAAAGCAACCAAATAGCAAAGAATATTAGCAACAATGTAACATGGTAACGGGCGTGAATTCCACGACATGCATAATAAAGAACCATAAACAGAAAATTACAAAAATAGTCCTAGTACTACTGATCGGCCTAGGAGGAACACACTACTATCTGTCATCCTACAACCCTAATCCTCGACCTCCATACCTTCCTATCGTAGGTCATATCCTGGGTAAGCTAAAGCAATGACATGTCCTGCCTAATTACCTATCCCCCAATACTTCTTAGGCCTACCCCTTCCCTTCCTCAGACCCACCATGGATAACCTCTCACACCTCCTCACCGGAGCATCTATGTCTCTCCTCTTCACATGCCCGAACCATCTCAGCCTCGATTCCTGCAATTTGTCCTCCACAGATGCAACTCCTACATTGTCCCTAATAACTTTATTCCCAATCCCGTCTTTCCTAGTATGCCCACACATCCATCTTAACATCCTCATTTCAGCTAGATTTATCTTTTGGACATGAAATTTCTTGACGGGACAACACTCAGCTCCATACAACATAGTCGGTCTAACCACCACTCTAAGGAACTTGCCCTTAAGTCCAGGTGGCATATTCTTATCACACAAAACCCCTTAGGCTAGCCTCCATCTCATCCACCCCGCTCCAATACGATGAGTAATATCCTCGTCAATCTCCCCGTTTCCTTGAATAATAGATCCAAGATACTTGAAACTATCTCTTTAGGCATGACCTGAGTACCAATCCTCACTTCCACTTCTTCTTCATGCATCCCCTTACTGAACTTGTACTCCAAGTACTCAGTTTTTGACTTACTCAACTTGAAACCTTTAGACTCCAGCGTTTGTCTCCAAAATTCCAACTTAGCATTAACTCCGCCTCGCATATCCTCAATCAGGACTATGTCATCAGCAAATAGCATACACCATGGCACCTCCCCTGGTATGTTACACGTCAGCACATCTAACGCTAAGGCAAACAAAATGGGCTAAGAGTCGAACCCTGATGTAACCCCATCTCCAGTGGGAAATTATCCGATTCTCCTCCCGCAGTCCTCACCCGAGTCTTAGCTCCCTCGTACATGTCCTTAATCGCCCTAATGTACGCTACCGGGACACCACTAGTCTCCATACATCTCCATAAGACCTCTCGCGGGACTTTATCATATGCCTTCTCTAAGTCAATGAATACCAAATGCAAGTCCTTCTTCCTCTCCCTAAATTGCTCCACCAATCTCCTCACAAGGTGAATGGCTTATGTAGTAGACCGTCCCGGCATAAATCTGAACTGGCTCTCGGAAATATCAACACTACGTCGCACCATCATCTCCACTACCCTCTCCCAAAATTTCATAGTATGACTCAGCAACTTGATACCCTATAGTTGTTATAGTGTTGGATATCATCTTTGTTTTTATTTATCGGGATCATCAAACTCCGCCGCCAATCTTCAAGCATCTTCTTCGTCCTGAAAATGACATTAAACAAACTAGTAAGCCTCTAAGCCTGCCCGACCCACTACCTTCCAAAATTCTATTAGGATCTCATTTGGCCCAGTAGCCTTACCCCTGCTCATCTTTAGCATCGCCCCATCCACCTCTACGCTCCTAATATGCCTACAAAACTCAAAATCCCTCTAACTCCCTGAATTCTCCAAGTCACCTAGCATAACGTTCCTGTCCCCTTCCTTGTTCAAGAGCCTATGGAAGTACTCCCGCCATCTACGCCTCTACCAGAACCTTACCATCTTCGTCCTTGATGCACTGTACTTGGTCCAGGTCCCTGTAACACCCCGAAAAAAAGTTTCAAAGTACTTAAGTGTAAGGCCTGGTAAAGTTTGCAAAGAAAATAATATTTTATGGTGCCGGACTAGGCTTACGTATTTGAGGCTCGGACGTTTTGGGTTGAGAAATGCACGAGAATGAAAAGGAAACTTTTTGGCAGAAAAGTGTAATTCTGCGATCCATTATGTGACCGCAGAATCACTCTACGGGCCGCATAATGGCCGCAGTAATGAGCAGGAGAAGGGCCAGTCCGGGGAAATTATGAGGTCGATTATG
Source organism: Nicotiana otophora (assembly GCA_000715115.1). Taxonomy (NCBI): domain Eukaryota; kingdom Viridiplantae; phylum Streptophyta; class Magnoliopsida; order Solanales; family Solanaceae; genus Nicotiana; species Nicotiana otophora. The sequence continues at coordinate 79,236 of AWOL01S0003539.1, forward strand.
CGACCTCATAACTGTTTTGCGGTGCATTATGCGATCACATAATAGTTATACGGACCGCATAGTGATCGCATACACAGACACAATTTGGCCAACTTTGGACACGAATATGCGACCAATATGCGGTCCGCATAACTATTATGCGGTCGTATATGCGACCGCAGAACTTGTTCCGGAGCTTCATTTTTGGGTTTTAAAACCCGACCCTACTTCGTTAAATACACGTTTTGGGCCATTTTTGAGAGATAATCTGACATTTTAGAGTGATAGAGGGTGCCCTAGAGTGAGAAGTTGTTCTCCAATAATTGTTCTTCAATTCTTGCCCAAGTTTTGGAAGATTGAAAAGGGAAACTCACTAGGTCTTCATACTAGAGGTAAGATTCTACACCCTAACCCTAAATTTCGAATTTTGTGTAGAAATGGATAATAAGCAAGATAATTTCATGGCAAGAGGGTTGGTTATTGTACATGCATGTGTTATCAAGGGGTGTATAAAGATTGTTGAACTAAAAATGGTAAAGGTTGGGTTGTGGGATGATGGAATCCTCCATAAAAGGATATTGAACCTTAATGCACATCTAGTGTTTGATAAAATGCTCAAATGAGCTAGAACCATGATCATCTTCCTAATTTTAGTTTAATTTGTTATGTTTCTAAAATAGATTGAAGTTGCTAAGAATTTCGGAACATTTAGAGTGTAAGGAAGCTCAAGTGAGGTATGTTGGCTAAAATCTTCTTTAAGAGTTGGAATTCTCATTATCCTTGTGAGTTCTGAGATGTTGATTATAAATCGAGTATTCCAATCAGCTTTGTGATGAAGATATATGTTCTATTCGTATTTCAAATGCTCTTATCATATTGCATTATAAATTGAGGATGTGTCCGAAACTATGGATTACGTATCCACATGTTATAATTTCTAGTTGTGATTTATGTGAAAGGTATTATGCCAAGTTGTGTAGAGATCGTGATTGTGATACTCCTCCACGCGCATACATTGGGGTGAGGCAGTATGACCGCTTTTTGTGGGGATTATGGTAGAGCGATCGTGATTGTGATACACCTCCACCCGCATACATTGGGGTGAGGCGGCATGACCGCTTTGTGTAGGAATTATGATATTGTGGGACTGCACCTCCACTCGCTTATATTGGGTTGAGGCGGTACGACCGCTTGGTGTATAGTTTTGGTATTGTTGTGGCACCACCACCCGCATACATTGGGGTGAGGCGACATAGCCGCTTTGTGTAAGTTCTTAGTACTGTGGTTATATATCCACCTGTATACATTGGGGTGAGGCGGCAGGGACGCTTGATTAGAGTTGTAGTATTGTACGTATACCTCCACCTGCATTCATCGGGTAAGGCGGCGAGGCCGCTTTGTGTGAAGATAGTTACATAGGATCTCATCTTAAATCCTATAAATATTGTTGATAGCTTTTAATAAGCTTTTTATGGTTGAGACAGTTATTTATATTATTCTATTGCCGCACTGATTCATCATAATTATCTTGTATTTCTAAATTCTTAAATTGGTGTTTAGTTTTCATACTAGTACTATTCGACGGTACTAACGTCCCTTTTGCCGGGGGCGCTATATCTTTAAATAGATGCAGGTGGTTCCACAATAGGAGACATTGATCAGTGATAGCAGTACACCTTTTTCCCAGTTAACTTGGTGAGCCCCACTTCATCCTGGGGTCATGTATCTTTTGTTCTTTGTGTATTCCATTTGAGGTATAGCCAGGGCCTTCTTGCCGGCATTATCATTGTACTCATCTTTATCTATAGAGGCTCCTTAGACATAGTGTGGGTTGTGTATTGGTGTTGGGAAAAGACAAACTATGTTATGTTGTAGTTGTATTACTTGTCCATTTGAGACTTTAAAAATGATGAAACTATTGGTAAGAAATTGGTAATTGCAGACATGACCACTTTATTGTTTAATTAAGGAAAACATATATTCTCTTTATTCATGAATGAGTTTGGTTAGAAGGAATCTAATAGGCTTGCTCGGTCGGGTTCACTTGGTTGAGCGCCGGTCATGCTCCTCGATTTTTGGGGCGTGTTAAACTTGGTATCATAGCCTAAGGTTTTAAAATGTCCTAGGATGTCTCGGAGTCATGTCTAGTAGAGTCCTTATTATCGGTGTGTTGTCGACCACATCTATAATTAGGATGCTATATGGGCATTTAGTAATAATACCCTTCTTTCATGTTCTTGATCGTGCGATAAAGTTGGTTGTAAGATTGTTCCTCCTTTAACTCCTGTGTTGCTCTAATTTTCAGTACATGGCACCTAAGAAGAAGGCAAGAACTAGCCAAAGAGGCAATGTCACCCCAGGAGTGACAGTTGACCCTCTAATTGATAATGCGGGTGAGTACCCGAGGAGTGAGAATATTCCTCCAGTTACTACACTGCCTGACTCTACTATAACTGATCAGACTGCACCTGTCCCTATACCTACTGAAGGTGCAACAGTTCCTCCAACTGATATACCAGTTCCACCTCCAGCTCCAGCTTCC
>AWOL01S0003539.1:89662-100015 GCA_000715115.1 Nicotiana otophora
GGTGAGCCCCACTTCATCCCGGGGTCATGTATCTTTTGTTCTTTGTGTATTCCGTTTGAGGTATAGCCGGGGCCTTGTTGCCAGCATTATCATTGTACTCATCTTTATTTATAGAGGCTCCGTAGACATAGTGTGGGTTGTGTATTGGTGTTGGGGAAAGACAAACTATGTTATATTGTGGTTGTATTACTTGTCCATTTGAGACTTTAAAAATGATGAAACTATTAGTAAGAAATTGGTAATTGCAGACATAACCACTTTATTGTTTAATTAAGGAAAACATATATTCTCTTTATTCATGAATGAGTTTGGGTATAAGGAACCTAATAGGCTTTCTCGGTCGGGTTCACTCGGTTGAGCACCGGTCGCGCTCCTCGATTTTTAGGTCGTGACAGTCCCAAGCCTTCCTAATCTTGGCTAACCTGAACAAATTTTTCTCGCCTCATTTTCCCCCAAGATCAAAGCTGCAGTCTTAGCTTCTGTGACTGCCAATTTTGCCTCTTTCCTTGCCTTCTTGTAACACTCCATACACGTCCTCTTCTCTTCCTCGTCTGTGCTCTCCACTAGCTTCAGATATGCTGCTTTCTTAGGTTTCATGTTTCCTTGGACCTCCGCATTCCACCACCAGTCACCTTTGTGGCCTCCCGAATAACCCTTCGTTACCCCTAGTACCTCTCTAGCAGCCTCCCTAATACAGTTCGCTATCATGGTCCACATGCTTCTCGCGTACCCACTATTCCTCCAGGCCCCAATGGAAAACAACTTCTCCCCCACTCCTGAGCATTAACCTTACTCTTGTTTTACTAGCGAATGTAATTAGTTTTGGCCGACCGACCAATTTTATATTTTTCCCTTATAATTTTGCATATATAGGTAAATTTTCCGAGATATGCAAAATTGGAATTCGAATTACTACTATTATGGATTCGGCACTTAATTCCGTAACATAGCAAGGTTTCCAAAGTATTTTAACTTCTTGATTTTAAGCTCCAATCTTCAGCTTTTTCTCCCACCCTCTTTCTCACATCCCTCTCCCCAACTTCGATCTCCCAAAAGTTACTTCTTATGCATTTCTTATCACTTATTAATATAGAATAATATTAGTACTCGCGCGATATGCAAATATTATTTAAAAAATTAATCATATCAAAGTATGCTCTGATTTGTTTGAGCACATTAAATCATACATGTTAACATAATCATATCTATCTATCACGACCCCAAAATCTCACCTTTAGGATCATGATGGAATATATTCTCTAAGCCTAGGTAATCCTAATACATGATGACATTTAGCAAAAACATCAACTTAACTATTAAGCATACAACTAATAAATGACATAATAAAGCCGAAGCTGATAAATAGTCTTACATTCCCAAAATTGGTAGTACGAAGCCATAAGCTCTACTGAGAGTAAACTAGAAATCTCATTACAACGCTGTTTCGGAATGAAAATAAAATAGTAGTAATGGTAAACTTCAGAAGGTGGCTTCGAGGCCTGCGAGCGGGATGGTAAGTATACCTTGAAGTCTCCTCAACAACTCAAACAACTAGCTAGCGTCCGGCACGCTCCAAGGTACATAGATCTGCACAAAAATATGCAGAAGTATTGTATGAGTATACCATAATGATACCCAATAAGTATCAAGACTAACCTCGATAGAGTAGTGATGAGGTTCAAGTCAAGACACTCACTAGACATGAAAACCTATGCAGAATATAAGCATAAAGCTAACAACGGGAAGCAAAATAAATAAATGGAAATAATGAGTAAACATCTGATAAAACAACAAAAATAATATTAAAAAAACATAGTTAAATACAAGTGAGGAAAGCAATAACAGTTCAAATAATCAAGTCGTTCCAACACAGGATTTACAACAAGAACTGATCCGAAATACCACACCTCATAATCACAATTCACAAGTCACAAATCACAAATCTTCCTTATAACGCTGTGTGGGCTTCACATTTTAAAAATACTTTTTTTGAAATAGCTTCATGCGCATAAACCCCCTTATCTCACCGCGTGTGGTTTAAATGAAGTACTTTCCCCTTACTAGCAATACGCGCATAAAATCCCCTTATCTCGTTACATGCGCATCAATAACATCATCCTTATACCGCCGCATGCGCATCTCATCACAAGACAAAATAACTCGCAACATACGTTCCCATACGCCATAACATTGCTAAAATAACAATACCAATTTCACAAAAATACATAGCCCACGGCTCAACAACAATGTGTACACGAATTTCAATAACAACGCAATGAAACGGGGAATAACTCAACAATGAAATATGTTGCGTTAAACTTCAATTCAAGGTATATTAATAACCTAAGAGTCTAAACCGGTAAATTATTACATATATAGCCCGTATACACACTTGTCACCTCATGTATATGTCTTTCACATAATTCAAATAATGCAATTAGACCAAATTCTACGGAAAGTTCTCCCACGCAAAGTTAGGCAATATACTTACTTCAATTAGGCCAAATCAACATTCAAAAATAGATTTTTCTTTAAAATTCGCCTCCGCAAGGCTCAATCTAACAAAAAATAACTTAATATCATCAAACAATGCAAGAAAAACCAACTCCGATAATTAAAGTTAAGATCTTTACACAATTCTCCGAAAGTCAACAAAAGTCAACTTCAGGCTTGCCCGGTCAATATTCGAGTCCAAGGGTAGATATCGATTATCGATAACCCCACGAGTTCATATATGTGTTTTGTTTTCAAATCTAAGTCCAATTAGACTCTCAAATCTCAAAATTTTATTTTTTCAAAACATAGTCCAAATTTTCCAAAACGTTTCTTTAAATTTCATGGATTAGATGTTAAATCTCATAAACAATCATGTAATATAATTGAAATTGGAACAAAATCACTTATCCGATAGGTGTATATGAAAATCTCTAATCAAAATCGCCTCCCACCGAGTGTAGGGTTAAAAAACGTGATAAATAAAGCTAAGTCCCGAAATCTAACCCTTTTGTTTAGTTGCAGAAGTCGCAAATGCGACCTGGGATTCACAAATACGAACCCCAAAAATGTGTCAAGTTCATTGCAAATGTGATGCCTGCTGAACATTAGGAATGTCGCAAAGGCGACACAGACTTCGCATTTGCAAAATCTGCCCCTTCCGAAAAAGTGATCAATTTATTGCCAATGCGATTTCCCTTGCCTAGGTGCCTAATCGTACATGTAAAACAGTTAAGCCAATGTAGCAGAGTCTATTGTGCCTAAGAATTTTCCAACATAGTTCACGTGAATCAAAATTCCAAGCTGCTCATTTCCGCATTTCAGCTAAGAATGATGGATTTAATGGACGAATATTTAACAAAGGTAAACAGGAAAGATGAAGGGATGAAATGAATAAGTTTTTTAATAATAAACATAAAATTTTATTAGAAAGCTCTATTGAAATCCATTAAAAAGCTTTAAAACTTTAAATTCGATAACCAGATTTTGCAAGAATATCATTTTCTTGGATTGGGTATTGTTGCAAATGATTGAGAATATCCTTTGGAGTTTATATCTGAATTTTGAGGCTATTTGGTGAAGATTAAAGTTGGTTTTGGTTGGAGTTTCAGATTAAAACTCGAAGAGCGAGATAAAATACATATAACAAGACAATTGTATGTAGGTCGTTGTCACGACTACAAAATCCGACATTTAGGATCGTGATGGCACCTAGTACATAGGATTAGGTAAGCCTATCACATAGCAAGATCATCAGAACCAAACACCAACTTAAACAATAATGAAAGCTGAAAAGAGCCTTAATCTATATTATTATAAAATATGAATATAATGCCGGTTTACAAAAATAACCTTATAATATTAAGCATAATAACTCATAATAAAAGGACATAACCGGAATTCTAGATATTAGCCTTATAATCCAATTAGTTTTAGAACATAATACTACACGTTAGGCATCCTACATGATTACCTTTAGGAATTCTATTAGTATAATTACTTTTCGACTGTCTAATTCATATAAAATTGAACAAGTAAATATATTTAGTCATGTGATCGTATTACTTTTAGGATATACTTCTTAAAAATTTCTATTACTAATTTAATTTGAAAACGTATTATAATGTCCTATTACTAATTTAATTTGAGAATGTATTATATTGTCCAAATCCATTTAGAAAAAGGAGAGCCTATATTATTAGTAAAGTATAAATACAATATTAATATACCAGAATAGCCCAAAAATATTAAACGGGAGAACTCATAGGGAAAGAGCATAACTGCAATAACTTATTTTTTGGACTACAATACCTTCTATGCTAATTTTTAATATTTAATATTTTAAATATTAAAAAAATTTGTCTATTAAATTCTTATTAAAAATATGTAGGAAGGTTTAATAAAATCAATTTCATCAGAATCCTCCGTATTGGCAATACGTTACCACTCCATAATGTCCAACACAAAAAAAAATAATTTTAAATGGATTGCATAAAGAGTTGACATTGAGAAAAAAAGATACGCCCACGATAATATATTTTTATATTATATTTGAACTATTTTCCTACTCAAATAATATTTTCTTATCAATTTTTCGTGTAATATTTAAAAATACCCACTTATTAAACTACAACTAAGAAAATATTTAAGAATATAAATGTGTGAGAAAGAGAAAAAAAATGATTGGTAAGAGTCAATACCACTAATGATTCTACAGACATAAAGATCTAAAAGTGAAATGTCATATCAATCTTTTACTCTTTGAAAATAAAATTTATGGTGGATAAAATTATAATTAAGACTAAATATTCAAAACAAGAGATGAACTAATATTAAGATCTAAATCAACATAGAATAAATTATTTTTTATGTTAAAAATAAATAATTAAATCTTTTAATTAATTATTTAGCAAGAGAATCCAATTCAATTATTTTTTTAAATTCATCACATAAATAAAATTCTTATTCAAGTTAAAAAAAATCTTAGGGTACATAAATTTATTCCATAAAAAGAGCGTTAAAACACAAAGTAAAAAGGTCAATATATTATTAAGAATCAAAATGCTATACAAGTGTCTGAGGAAGTACAATCAAAACTAAATATTAAACAAGAATAAGCTTTCAAGACTATATTATAAAGAGTCGACTCTGCTATAACGGGATTATTCTTTGTAGATGCATCCGGCGGAATTGAAATAATATTTCTATGTCATGAATTACTTGCAAATATCATATCAAAAAGCATGACACTGTTAGCAATAATAGCAAGTGGTGTACCAACAACGATTTTATTGTGAGGCCACCCACTTTAGATTTGATATACCTCTTCAAACAACTTAAATAACCATCACAAAAATATCAAAGCAGAGCAATAGTGCTAAATTTATAAGAAAAGCAAAATTGATAATATGGGATGAAGCACTTATGGCTAAGTGGCAAACGGAGTTCTAGAAATATAATGAATATTAATGAACAGTTTAGTGAAATATTAATGGTTTGGGATGTAATTTATGTCAAGTACTACCAGTAGTTCCAAAATCGACAAAAACAAAGACTGTAAAAGGCAGCTTACCAAAGTTATACTTCTGGCCTCAAATGAAAAAGATTCAACTGACAAGAAATATAAACTAAGAACAGATCCAGTATTCAGTGTCTTCTTGCTTTGTGTCGGAAATGAATAAGAGCATCCAATAAAAGATGATTTGGTTCTTCACAAATACTTGATTATCAATCACAATGGTAATAGTAGTGCATTTAATAAGAGAAATATTTCTATCATTAGATTAAAACGTAATTTGTGCAAATCGCATGATAGAATTAAAAAGACATCTTAGCTAGTAGAAATGAATATGTTGATCAACTAAACAAAAGGTTGATTGCAAAATTTTATAGTAAGAACAAAATATTTTCCTGTTTTTGACTCGGCAGAAAATGATACCAATAATTACTAGCAAGAAGAATATTTAAATACTTTAATACCAAACGGCCTTCTACCATACATGTTTGTTGTCAAGTTTATTATTTCTTACGTATGTTAGTGTCACCGTATATATAATAGACTAAGTTGATCTTCCATTGTATATAGGTTGATTTTGAAGAAAACTATGCCTGTCATGCTACTGAAAAACTTAAATACGCCAAATAGCTTATGTAATATCACACATATGGTATATAGAAGTTTTGACAATAACGTCATACATGAAAAAATTATGATACTGGTCAATGTGCTTCTAAGTATATTCTTATCCCTGAATTCAACTTTCGTCTTCCGAAACTAAGGAATATCCTTTTAAATTTGTGGGAAAATATTTTTTAGTATGTTTATGTTTTGCAAATATAATAAATAAAGCACAAGGAAAAACATCCTAAATATTGGACTATATTTACCGCAATATATTTTCTTGCACGAACAACTGTATATTGCACTTTCAAGAGAGATATCAAGATCGACAACAAGAGTTCTGGTTAAGGCAGAGCAACCAAAGCATTAGGAGGAAACATACACAAAAAATATTGTCCACAAAGAAGTGTTCGTTAAGATACCATCACATTAAATACTTTTAAACTTTAATACATAATTATCTTACTAACATGACAAAATTGATCATTTGTGTAAGCTTTGATGATGTCCTTTTATTTTAAATGCATGTATTATGCTAATATAATAATATTTTTCGGCATTTAGATGATTGTTGTATTATTATACATAAAATTTCTCTTATTAATTAAATTTTATTGTTCTTCCATATAAATAAATATTTAAATCATCATGTGTCATTATTAACGTGCAACGCACGTTCATAAATACTGGTTTCACTAAAAGCGGAAAAACAAAATCACATAAATACCAAAATCGGTGCTACCGAGTCATAAGCTCTGCAGAGAGTACATGTGAAATCTCAAACATAATAATGTTTGAAAATACAATAAACAGTAGGAAGAAAATTAGCAGAAGGTGACTCCGAGGCCTGCGGGCAGAATAGCAGGTATACCTTGAAGTTTTCATAGCAATCTCAAATCAGCTCACTACCGACCGGTACGCTCAGAGGTACCTGGATCTGCACAAAAATATGCAAAAGTGTAGTATGAGTACACCATAATCGGTACCCAATAAGTATCAAGACTAACCTCGGTAGAGTAGTGACGAGGTTCAAGTCAAAATACTCATTAGACATAAAACCTGTGCAGGATATAACTATAAATCTAACAACGGAAGCAAAATTAATAAATGAAAACAAAGAGTAAACATGTGATAAAACAGCAAAATCAAAATACAAATGAAATTAATTAAGGAAATAATGAATGCTCAAATCATCAAGCCATTCCAACACTAGATTTACAACATAAATCACCTTCAGGTACCACACCTCATCACAAATCACAAATCTTCCTTATGACGCCACGTGAGCTTCACATTTTAACAATACTTTTTCGAAATAGCTTCACACACATAATCCCTCTTATCTCGTCGCATGTGCTTCACAATGAAGAAACTTTCCTTACTAGCAACGCGCGCATAAGCCCCCTTATCTCGCCGCATGTGGATCAACGTACACACCACCCTTATTCCGCCGCATGCGCATCTCAATCACAATACAACAATATCAATCACTCGCACCTCGCATACATATGTGCCACAAAATCACCACAATAACAATACCAATACCACAATAAGATATAGCCCACGACTCAACAAAAATGTGTGCAAGAATCATACAATAATATAAGGGTGTGTCGAGTGAACAACAAAATAAAAGCATGTTTCATATAACAATCAACTCCAAAAAAAACATATTAATAGTCCAAGATCTAATCCGGTCACAACCAATACATACGCCCATGTACACACTCTTCACCTTATGTACACGTCGTTTTACATAGTACAAATAATACAAATTAGATCAAATCCTACAGGTAATTTTCTCCACACAAAGTTAACCAAGATATTTACTTCAAATAAGCTAAATCAATCGACTAATAAGCCTTTGCCGCGCAAATCAATCTCTCAACGGCTCGCATTTAGCCAATATAACTTAATATCATAAATAAAATCTATATAAAATAATTCAAAATAATAAATCTTCGATCTTTAACTAAAATAAAAAAAGTCAACTCAAAAAGTCAACCTCGGGCTCGTGCCCTGGAACCCGACAAACTCAAAAATTTCAAAAACACATTCAAATATAAGTCAAACTATACCAATATCATCCAATTCCGACCTCAAATCGGCCTTCAAATCATCAATTTATGTTTTAGAAAAGTTTATACTAAAATTATCAAAGTACAACTACATTCATCAATCAAAAACCAAAATCGAGGTTGGAATCATGAAATAAAAGCAAATCCGAGTCGAAAACACTTACCCCAATCTAAATCGTGAAAATCCCCTCCAAAATCGCCCAAAATCGAGCTCTTCTAATCAAGATGTGATAAATGAAATTAAACCCCTCACTCAAAATATTCCGGCCCAACCTTTTCGCTTCTACAGTCAACTCAATCACATATGCAATGCTGCATCTGCGGAAAATTCATCACAAATGAGGACTCCACTTAAGACTCACAAATTTTGCTTCTGTAGACCTTCACGCGCTCCTGCGGACCAAAAGGTGCACATGCGGTTGCGTTTATGTGCACACATAGCCGCACCTGCAGAAATTCCTAGGATCAGCCAACACTGCATCTGCGGTCCCTACCCCCTTCTGCCGGCTCGCACCTGTGAACCAAATGTCGCAGGTGCGAAAGCACCAGACCTGAGCTGCCAAAACCACTCCAAATGATCTGAATCCCATCCGAAATTTGCCCGAGGCCCCCCGAGACCTCGTCCACTCACACCAACTAATCCCAAAACATAACACGAACCTACTCAAGGCCTCAAATCACACAAAACAATATCGAAAATATGAATCGCACCTCAGTTCAAGCCTAATGAACTAATGAACTTTCAACTTCCAAAACGCATGTCGAACCATGACAAATCAAGTCGGAATGACCTCAAATTTTGCATGCAAGTCCCAAATGAGCAATGGACCTATACCAACAAACTTTTGTCCTTGAACGAGTATAGAGACATGCCTGAAAATTCCAAAAGGTGAGGATATCGGCTCTGCATATCATTCTTGGTCTCCCAAGTCGCCTCCTCGACCGGTTGACCTCTCCACTGAACCTTCACTGATGCAATATTCTTCGACCTCAACTTCCGGACTTGCCTGTCCAAAATGGTCATCGGCTCCTCAACATAGATCAAATCCTTGTCCAATTGCACTGAGCTGAAATCTAACACATGTGACGACACCATAATACTTCCGCAGCATGGAAACATGGAACACCGGGTGAACTCTCGATAAGCTGGGTGGCAATGCAAGTTTGTAGGCCACCTCACCCACTCTCTCAAGAATCTCAAAAGGACCAATATACTGAGGGCTTAACTTGCCCTTCTTCCCGAACCTCATCACACCCTTCATCGGCGAAACTCAGAGTAGAACCCTCTCACCTACCATGAATGCCACATCACGAGCCCTCCAATCAGCATAGACTTTCTACCTGGACTACTCTATATGAAGTCGATATTGAATCAACTTTACCTTCTCCAAAGCATCACGTACCAAATCAGTTCACAACAACCTAGCCTCCGCAGGCTCAAACCAACCAACCGGAAAATGCCATCGTCTCCCATATAAGGCCTCGTAAGGAGCTATTTGGATGCTCGACTCGTAGCTGTTGTTGTAGGCAAACTTTGTAAGCGGTAGAAACGGATCACATGAACCCTCCAAATCAATAACAAAGGCACATAACATGTCCTCTAATATCTGAATAGTGCGCTCGGACTGCTCGTTCGTCTATGGATGAAATGTCGTACTCAGCTCGAGCTATGTGCCCAACTCATACTGCACATCTCTCCAAAAATGCGATGTTAACTATGTGCTTCGATCCGAGATAATAGACACCGACACACCATTAAGGAAAACAATCTCCTGAATATAAATCCGAGCGAGCTGCTCTGAAGAGTAGGTAGTCATGACTGGAATGAACTGTGCAGACTTGGTTAGTCTCTCCACAATGACCCACACAATGTCGAATCTACTCAAGGTCCATGGAAGCCCAACTACATAATCCATGGTGATACATTCCCACTTCCACTTCGGAATATCAAGCTTCCGAAGTAAACCACCTAGTCTATGATTCTCGTACTTCACCTGCTAATAGTTCAAACACTGAGCAACATATTCAACAATATCATTTTTCATCCTCCGCCACCAATAGTGTTTCCTCAAGTCCTGGTACATCTTCGCGGCACCCAAATAAATGGAATACCGCAAACTATAGGCCTCCTTAAGTTTCAACTCACGGAACCCATATACA
>AWOL01S0003539.1:100302-115561 GCA_000715115.1 Nicotiana otophora
TCCCAAGTCGCCTCCTCGACCGGTTGACCTCTCCACTGAACCTTCACTGATGCAATATTCTTCGACCTCAACTTCCGGACTTGCCTGTCCAAAATGGTCATCGGCTCCTCAACATAGATCAAATCCTTGTCCAATTGCACTGAGCTGAAATCTAACACATGTGACGACACCATAATACTTCCGCAGCATGGAAACATGGAACACCGGGTGAACTCTCGATAAGCTGGGTGGCAATGCAAGTTTGTAGGCCACCTCACCCACTCTCTCAAGAATCTCAAAAGGACCAATATACTGAGGGCTTAACTTGCCCTTCTTCCCGAACCTCATCACACCCTTCATCGGCGAAACTCAGAGTAGAACCCTCTCACCTACCATGAATGCCACATCACGAGCCCTCCAATCAGCATAGACTTTCTACCTGGACTACTCTATATGAAGTCGATATTGAATCAACTTTACCTTCTCCAAAGCATCACGTACCAAATCAGTTCACAACAACCTAGCCTCCGCAGGCTCAAACCAACCAACCGGAAAATGCCATCGTCTCCCATATAAGGCCTCGTAAGGAGCTATTTGGATGCTCGACTCGTAGCTGTTGTTGTAGGCAAACTTTGTAAGCGGTAGAAACGGATCACATGAACCCTCCAAATCAATAACAAAGGCACATAACATGTCCTCTAATATCTGAATAGTGCGCTCGGACTGCTCGTTCGTCTATGGATGAAATGTCGTACTCAGCTCGAGCTATGTGCCCAACTCATACTGCACATCTCTCCAAAAATGCGATGTTAACTATGTGCTTCGATCCGAGATAATAGACACCGACACACCATTAAGGAAAACAATCTCCTGAATATAAATCCGAGCGAGCTGCTCTGAAGAGTAGGTAGTCATGACTGGAATGAACTGTGCAGACTTGGTTAGTCTCTCCACAATGACCCACACAATGTCGAATCTACTCAAGGTCCATGGAAGCCCAACTACATAATCCATGGTGATACATTCCCACTTCCACTTCGGAATATCAAGCTTCCGAAGTAAACCACCTAGTCTATGATTCTCGTACTTCACCTGCTAATAGTTCAAACACTGAGCAACATATTCAACAATATCATTTTTCATCCTCCGCCACCAATAGTGTTTCCTCAAGTCCTGGTACATCTTCGCGGCACCCAAATAAATGGAATACCGCAAACTATAGGCCTCCTTAAGTTTCAACTCACGCAACCCATATACATTCGGAATGCACATCCGACCCTGCAGCCTCACCACCCCATCATCCCCAAAAGTCACCTTATTGGCATCACCGTGCTGCACCTGTCCTTAAGGACAAGCAAGTGGGCATCATCATACTGATGCGCTCAAGAAAAAGATCGTGAAACCACACAAGCAAGAACCCGGCTTGGCTCCAAAATATCCAACCTCATGAACTTGTTGGCCAAACCCTGAACATCCAAGGCTAATAGTCTCTCCCAAATGGAATAAAAGAAAGACTACCCATGCTCTCAGTCTTCCTACTCAAAGCATCAGCCACCACATTAGCCTTCCCGAGATGATAAAGAATGGTGATATCATAGTCCTTTAGTAGCTCTAACACCTCTGTTGGTTCAAGTTCAGAACCTTTTGCTTGAATAGGTGTTGTAAACTCCTGTGATCTGTGAACACCTCACATGACATGCCGTAAATATAATGCCTCTAAATCTTCAGCGCGTGAACAATGGCTGCCAACTCCAAATCGTGCACTGTGTAGTTCTTCTCGTGGGACTTCATCTGACGTGAAGCATAAGCAGTCACTCTACCCTCCTACATGAATGCATGCCAATCCGTGAAGCATCACAATAGACTGTATAAGAACCCAATGATAAAGGAAAACCCAGAACTGGAGATGTGGTCAAGGGAGTCTTGAGCTTCTGAAAGCTCTCCTCACACTCGTCAGACTACCTGAATGGGGAACCTTTTTGGGTCAATCTAGTCAAAGGAGATGTGATGGATGAAAAACCCTCTATGAAATGATGATAATACCCAGCCAAGCCTAGAAAACTCCAGATCTCAATAGCGGTAGAAGGTCGGGGCCAACACTGAACTGCCTCAATCTTCTTTGGATCCACTTTAATCCACTATGTGGCTTAAGAACGCCACTGACTCAAGCCAAAACTCGCACTTAGAGAATTTAGCATATAGCTCATTCTCCCTCAAAGTCTAGAGTACGATCCTCAAGTGCTGCTCATGATGCTCCTGGCTGCGAGAATACACCAATATGTCATCAATGAACACAATGACGAATGAACCAGATATAGATGGAACACGTTGTTCATCTAGTGCATAAATGCCGCTGGGGCATTGGTCAGCCCAAAATACATCACCAAAAATTCGTAGTGGCCATAGTGAGTTCTGAAAGTCGTTTTTGAAATATTTGATGCCCGGATCTTCAACTTATGGTACCCCTATCTCAAGTCAATCTTCAAGAATACCCTAGCACCCTGAAGCTGATCGAACAAATCATCAATACGTGGTAGTGAGTACTTGTTCTTGATTGTAACCTTGTTTAGCTTCTTGTAGTCACTACACATCCTCATAGAGCCGTCTTTCTTCTTCATAAATAAAACTGGATCACCCCAAGGCAAGACATTCTGTCTAATGAAACCTTATTAAGCAACTCCTGAAGTTGTTCCTTTAATTCCTTCAACTCCACTAGTGCCATGCGATGTGGTAGAATAGAGATGGGCTGAGTGCCAAGCACCAAGTCAATACCAAAATCAATATTCCTATCAGGTGGCATGACCGTTAGGTCGACTGAAAACACGTTAGGAAACTCTCTCACTACTGGAACTGACTCAATGGTAACATTATCAGCACTGACATCTCTCACAAAGGCTAAATATCCCAAGCACCCCTTCTCACCATCCATTGTGCCTTCAGAAATGACACCACCCTACTAGGAATATGACCCAATGTACCTCTCCACTCAGACCAACTCCGGTATGGCCAATGTCACAGTCTTAGCGTGACAGTCCAAAATAACATGATATGGTGACAACCAGTCTATGACCAAACTCATATCAAATTTCACCATATTGTGTAGCAGAAGGTCAACCCCGGTCTCATAACCTTCGATAGTGACAAAACATGACCGATAGACACGGTCTACCACAATAGAATCCCCAACAGACGTAGATACATAAACAGTGGTATCCAAAGAATCACGAGATATATCCAAATATGAAGCAAAATAAAATGACATATTCAAATAAGTGGAACCCGGATCAAATAAAACTAGTGCATCCCCATGACATACCGGAACAATTATGCCTATTGAATTCTTCCTTCTAACATTGGATTCTAACAAGGCTAAGAGCAGTGGATACGGATGGAAGACCAAGAGCGCTTATGTATCATCTCCTATCGTAAAATGAAAAAACCCCTTCTTCTAATACTTGTGATGACAGCATCTGATGTAACATCCTCAGTCCTACCAGGAACATCATAAGAACAGGTCTAGCCTCCCCCTCCAGGATGACCTCTACCGTATATCCTCCACCTCTAGCTGGCTGTGTAGGTGGAGTAGCAACCGGAGCAGCAACCATGGCATTTATACCCTGTGGAGGTCCACACCTCCTTAGTCTGAGACAGTCCCTCACCATATGCCTAGTATCACCACACTCAAAACAACCTCACTCGGGGCGTGGCTGCTGGAACTGAGTCTGACTTGGATGGCTACAATAACCATGTAGGCACCCCTTGCAGGAGGTGCGTTAGAAGATGACTGTCCAAAATGAGTACTTTGAGGGCCCCAAATAGCTGGCGTACTGCATGTGGCCTGAAGTATGGAATGAATTGGTCGATTGACATAACCTCTGTCGTGACGAGATGAACTGCGGAGCAGAAACCACTAAATCCTCCAAAATCTCGAGGCCTCTTGGCCTCTCTATCCCCTCTTTCCTGGTCGCGAATACACTCTAGTCTCATAGCAATCTCCACGACCTGCTAAAATAGAGTATCGGTATCTAACCCCCGTGCCACCCGAATCTGCCAAAGTCGTATGGAGTCCAAGGGTAGTAACAGGCACCTGCTCCCCAACCGGAGCTATTGGGACTCCTCAGTCGCTGATCTGGTAGGTGCTCTAGCTATAGCACGTGCTCCATCTCTATCTCGGCCTCTAGCTATACCGGTATCGGGGGTAGCATCATCTGTGAGAGAATAGAAAGATATAGGCTCAGATTGCAAAATCAATAAATCCGCACGATAAGGAATGAAACAAGTGAAATTTCTTAATAGTTTTGTACCCTCTCAAAGATAAGTACACACGTCTCCTTACCGATTCGCAAGACTCTACTAACTTGCTTATGACTCATAGAACCTATAAACCTAGGGCTCTGATACTAACTTGTCACGATCCCAAAATCCCACAGTTAGGATCGTGTTGGCACCTAATACCTAGGACTAAGTAAGCCTATCACGTAGCGAACCTAACACCAACATAAATAATAATAATAAACGCTGAAAAGTGCTTTAACATAACTAAAAGCGAAAATAAAAAGTCAGAAAAATCATAAAATCGGTGCTACCGAGTCATAAGCTCTACAACAAGTACATGTGAAATCTCAAATACAATATTGTTTGGAAATACAATAAACGGTAGGAAGAAAATCAGTAGAAGGTTATTCTGAGGCCTGTGGGCAGAATGGCAGGTATACCTTGAAGTCTCCACAACAATCTCAAATCAGCTCACTACCGACCGGCACGCTCAGAGGTACCTGGATCTGCACAAAAATATGCAGAAGTGTAGTATGGGTATACCACAATCAGTACCCAATAAGTATCAAGACTAACCTCGGTAGAGTAGTAACGAGGTTCAAGTCAAGATACTCACTAGACATAAAAACCTGTGCAGGATATAAATATAAAGCTAACAACGGAAAGCAAAATTAATAAATAGCAACAAAGAGTAAACATGTGATAATACAATGTTATTATCAAAACACAATTAAAATACAAGTGAAATCAATAAAAAAAATAATTGTTCAAATTATCAAGTTGTTCCAACACAAGATTTACAACAGAATTACCCCGAGGTACCACACCTTATAATCACAAATCTTCATTATGACTCCGCGTGAGCTTCACATTTTTAAAATATTTTTTCGAAATAGCTTCACGCGCATAAGCCCCTTTATCTTGCCACTTGTGCTTCACAGTGAAGTAATTTCCCTTACTAGCAACGCGCGCATAAGCCCCCTTATCTCGCCGCATAAGCATCAATGTACGCACCACCGTTATTCTGCCGCATGTGCATCTCAATTACAATACAATAATAACAATCACATCAGATTTAGTTTGTTCATCCTTATCAGCAGATAGATCATGCCCATATTTTCTCATGAATTTCTACATCTTAACAAATGTTCCAAATTGGGAGTCCAACTGTTGCTTCAAATCATGAATTTTCTTTCTCACATCTCCCATCTGTTCTTGATTTTTACAATAAGAAGAATTGGCTAAGAGTGGTTTTGGATGACCTGTAGGATGACGTACTTTATTTACTTCACCCGGTGCCTCTATCCACAATGAAGCCATACATCAGGTGTTGGTTGAGTTGAAGGAGGCTGAGTTTGTTGCCATTCTTCTATCCCAAAAGCATCCCTCATCATTTTATTGTATCGAGAATTTTTAACATTATGCTCCGCAATAGGGCTATCCTCACCACCAAAAGAATTATGAAAGTTAATATCATCTAAACTAGCATGCTTCTCCCCGTGAACAGTCCATATATAATAATTTTCTATAAACCCTTTCTTGTAGAGATGAACTTTAACTTCGTCTGTTTTCAATAACTTAACACGCTTACATTTCACACAAGGGCACCTAATCCTTCTTTCAATAAGAAAATCATCAAATGTATGAGCCTTAGCAATAAATTCAGCAACCCCTTCAGTAAATTCAGCCCTCAACCCCGCACGATTAGGATAATTCCTATTATACATCAATCTACGATGCACAAATTCCATCTACATAAATAAAAATCTAGAAATGAGATATTTAAAATAATTTGATTTATTTAAACTGGTTACAAAGTTATACTTTTTCAAAGGTTCATTTTAGAAATATACATATCATTATGTCAAAGCACTTTAATTGATATATTTTATTTTTTAAATTAATTTTTTTAGCACTCGAAATCTCACATTAATCCCTATTCTAAATAATATAAGTCTTTAAATATAATAATTAAATTTGAATAGTTTCTTAAATGTTCATATAATCCAAATTAACTAATGATTTCTCAAATTTATAAATTAATCTTAATGTTGAAATTGAAAAAAATTAAATTTAATATCATTCTAAAAAGTGAATATAGAAATATTAAGTAATGATTATTTTTATTTTTTATTTTTTAAAACTACCGACCAAATCGGTCGAAAATGAAGTGCAACAAGTCAAAATAAATGTTTCACCAAACGTTGCGACCGATTTGGTCGGAAATGTGGTCGAAACAATTTTAAAAATATATAGAAGATATTGTTTTGAAAATTCCGACGGATTCCGTTGGAAATTTCCGATAAAAAAATTCAATCGAAAATTTCGTTCGAAATTTAACGTTTTTCTAGTAGTGTATGTTTTAGAAAAGTTTTTACTAAAATTCCTAATTTCTACAACTAGATTCATCAATCAAACACCAAAATCGGGGTTGGAATCATGAAATAATAGCAAATCTGAGTCAAAAATAATTACCCCAATCCAAATCGTGAAAATCCCCTCCAAAATCTCCCAAAACCGAGCTCTCTAACTCAAAATGTGATAAATGAAATTAAACACCTCGCTCAAAATATTTTTGCCCGGCCTTTTCACTTTTACGGTCCCTCAGTCGCATCCGCCACGCTATATCTGCGAAAAATTTATCGCAAATGCGGATTCCACTTGAGATTCACAAATTCCGCTTATGCGGCCCTTCACGCGCTCCTGCGAAGCCGCTTCTACAAACCAAAAGGCGCACATGCGGTCGCTTTTCAGCGCACACATAATCGCACCTACGAAAATTTTTGGGCTTAGCCAACATCGCATTTGTGGCCCCCTTGCTGCTTTTGCGGTCTCGCACATGCGAACCAAATGTCGCAGGTGCGAAAGTACCAGATCTAAGCTGCCAAAACCATTCCAAATAATCCGAATCCCATCTGAAATTCACCCGAGGCCCCCCGGGACCCGTCCTCTCATACCCACTAATCCCAAAACATAACGCGAACCTACTCAAGGCCTCAAATCACACAAAACAACATCGAAACTACAAATCCCAAATGTCACACCAACTCCCGGAACCATATCCGAACTCGATATAAATAAAGTCAACCCTCAGTGAAACCTATCAATCCTCCAAACTTTCAACTTTTTAATTTTCACCAATTCAAGCCAAAACAGCCTAGGAACCTCCAAATCCAAATCGGAACATACGCCTAAATCCAAAATCATCATACGAAACTATTGGAACCATCAATACACCATTGTGGAGTCGTCTACACAAAAGTCAAACTCCGATCAACTCTTACAACTTAAGCCTCCAGCAGATGGACTAAGTGTCCCAAATTAATCCAAAACTCTTCCGAAACCAAACCAATCAACCTTGCAAGTCACGTAACCACAATTACACATCTGAAAAGCATCAAATAGGAAAAATAAGGCTAAAATACTCAAAATGACCGGGTGAATCGTTACATTTGTATAAAAGTTTATATGTAAATTGTATGTGTTTGACTGGATTTGTATATAACAAAAGTTTTATATGCAGGTTATATGTAAGTTGTATGTTTTGACCGAATTTTATATAATAAAATTTTATATACAAATAGTATGTAAGTTGTATGTTTTAATTAAGTATATTTTTTGTAGAAAAACTCTTGTTACTTTTTGAAATCCCAAAAGTTTGCTAAACTTCGTAAATTTTGGTACCTATAGGAAAAAGAGGAAAAATCTTAATAACAATTTATAGGGGCCCATTTGTATAAGATCCGGTCTATTTCAGTAGTTGTAAACTTGTAATAGAATAGAAAACGCGCTCCTCTCTCTCTCCCTGCACGTCTCTCCCGTGGCGATTATAGCTTTTACTTTCTCCTCCATTTCTTTCTGACTGGAGCATATTTTAAAATTAAAATGCTATCAGAGTCAAAAACTTTAATCTCATCTGACAATTAAATGTCTTTTGGGATTCTTTGAAATCAAAAAAATAATTTCCCTACTCATTCGGTTCTGTATTTTAGCGTTATGTTTCTGGCCCAAAGATTTCAGAGGAATAAAAAAACAAGTATTTGTAGCATATTCTAATATATACTCGCTTAGTTTTAATTATTTAGATAATGCCACTCTTAATGGTCTATTTGACCATCAAAGTGGGAGAGAGAATTTAATTTGTGAGCAAGGAGGCAATAAAAAAAAATATATCTATCTTTAATATTTTGTCCAAAAAAAAAGTAAGGATAATAATTTTAAGTTTAGCCTGCATTTTGTTTATTTCTTGGTAGAGCTGTGGATAGGATTATCTTTTTGCTATGTCACTGTACAGGAATGCTGTTGTTCATTTCTCATCTAGGAGCAAGAGGTTAGGCAAATGCCCCCCTCTCATTTATACAATTTTTGAGTTATGAATGAACTAGTAGGGATTTGCCAAACAAAAACAATAGTTTAATGGCATTGGTGTAATGAAGTGAAATTAATTGATTATGCATGAAATTTATCCCTAAAACAAGAAGCTAATTAGAATTTACTTATTTATACAATACTATATTGGTTAATTGTTTTCAAAAAGAATATATAATCTGTAACGTTGAGGGTCATTTTTAACCTTTTGAAAATTTCATCAATAACTAGAACATCGTAGCCGCTGACAATAAGGTCAAAACGGATTCTCTATTCCCTTAAATAGACGAATAGGAGGTAATTTTTTTGAAAACAAAAATGTTAAGGGGATAAGTGTAATTTGTTGAATGTTTTTGATAAATTTATTATTGTAATTTATTGTAACGACCCGGTCGGACGTTTCGAGAGGTATAGCCCCGTTCCCCCATTTCCTGCTTCTTTTTGTATTCTTCAGCTATATTATGATATACCGGGGTAGTTGGTTCGGGTTCGGAGTGGTTTCAGAGTGAATTGAAACACGTAGTCTCTTAGTTGAGAGCTTAGGTTGGAAGAGTTAACCGGATATTGACTTATGTGTAAACGATCTCGGATTTAAATTTTGATGATTACGTAAGCTCCGTTAGGTGATTTTGGACTTAGGAGCACGTCAGGATTGTGATTTGGAGGTCTGTGGTAGAATTAGGCTTGAATTAGCGAAAATTAGAATTTTGATGATTTTGGCCGGCAGTGAAAATTTTGATATCGGGGTCGAATTGGATTTCTGGAAATTGGAGTAGGTTCGTGGTGTCATTTCTAACTTGTGTGCAAAATTTGAGGTCATCCGGACGTGGTTTGATAGGTTTCGGCATCGTTTGTGGAATTCGGAAATTTAGAAGTTCTTAGGCTTGAATCTGGACGTAATTTAGTGTTTTCATGTGGATTTGAGTGATCTGAAGGTTTGACTAAGTTTGTATGAGGTTATAGGATATGTTGGTATGTTTGGTTGTGGTCCCGAGAGCCTCGGGGTGATTCCAGGTGGTTAACAGAAGGTTTGGAGTTGGAGAAGTGTAGCTGAAACTGCTTCTACTGGTGCTTTCTGCACCTGCAGAGTGGGAACCGCAGGTGCGAGGCCACAGGAGCGAAGGAAGAGCCGCAGGTGCGGCTAAGGGAGACATGGGCTCATACCGCAGGTGCGATGGAAATCCCGCATCTGCGGTGGTCGCTGAAGCGGTTTGGGAGGCGCAGATACGCATATGGAACGTAGGTGCGACTTGGGTCCCGCATCTGTGTTGACGCCAGATGCGGTCAGGTGATCGCAGGAGTGGAGTCAAGCTTTTAATGAATTTCCGCGGAAGCGGAGCCAGGTTCCCAGATGCGGTTTCGCAGGTGCGGAACTAGGACCGCAGGTGCGGTTTTAACTGGGAAGAAAACCCCAGCTCGAGGCTTTGTCTTCCATTTTCAAATTTGGACTTGGGGAGCTGGGGAGAGAGGCGATTTTTCAAAGGTTTTCAAGGAGCACGTTCGGGTAAGTGATTCTAACCGTAATGGTCTAATTTACGTGAATCTATGGCTATATTCCTCATTTAATTAGGGATTGGAATTGGAAATTTATGGATTTAGGGCTTGGAAGTTGGAGAGTGAACTTTGGGGTTTTGGAGGGGCAATTCAGGTCGGATTTTGATAAATTTGGTATGACTAAACTCGTGAGTAAATGAGCTTTTGGGTTTTGTAACTTTTGTTGGATTTCGAGACATGGGCCTGGTGGGCCGGGTTTGAGTCGATTTCGGATTTTTACTCTAATTTGATAGTTTTCTTGTGGAATTGACCCCTTAGCCTATATTAATCATATTGTATTGCTTGTGGCTAGATTCAGGACGTTTGGAAGCCGATTTGAGAGGCAATAGCGTCACAAAGTAGGATTTTGCTTAGTTTGAGGTAAGTAACATTTTCAAACTTGGTTCTGAGGGTTCGAGACCCCAAATTATATGCTATGTGATTGGTATTGAGGTGTCGTACATGCCAAGTGACGGGCATGTGGGTGTGCACCGTGAGAATTGTGATCTGGGTGATTCAATGGCACCGTTTAGTGACTTTATCATGTTGATTATCCATGTTTTCATGAGGTGATAAAGTAGTTGAGCTGTAGATCGTGCTAGATATCATGTTTAGGCTTTGTGCCGGTATTGGTTGGACCCTTAGCAGTCATTTTTTGCTATCATCTCACTAATTTCATTTACTATTCCATACTGAGTCATGATCATACATTTTTATATCATATCTCGGTCTTAGTTATTTATTGATTCATCATATCATTGTTCCGGGTTATTTTATTGACATTGTGAGCCTGCAGTGAGACTGGAGAGGTTGATGACTGAGTGAGGCCGAGTCCCTGGTTTTGAGTGACAGTTACGAGATTGGGTTGCATGCCGCAGTGGTTATATTGATGATTATGATAGCGTTTAGGCTATAAGAGCCCCTCCGGAGTCTGTAACACATCCCTATTGAGCGCAGATGATATTATTGAGGGATGGATTTCCCTAGACATGGATTTGTCCGAAGTACTTGATTCCTGGAGATGGATTTCTCCACGGGGTTGGATTGCCCTTTTTCCTCGGTACTTGTGACTTATAGTGAGTGTTGTATATGTTCTGGGATGGATTTCCCTGGGCCGGATGGCCATATACAGTACTGAGTGGTTGAATACTTGAGAGTGGAGCACATGGTGTATTTCATACAGTCTGTGCATTGGCATGTAGAGATAGTTGAGTTGTATACCTTACACTGTTCAGATATGTATTTCCTTTACTGTTTGAGCTATATATTTGACTTGAAAGCATGCCTACATTTATGCATAGGTCTCACGAGTCATGAACCCTTAGGAAACTCCACATTCTTGAATTCTTATCGTGCGAATATGTTGATTCTAGTAACTAAACATCTGTTGTTTCATTCTCTGATAGATGGTGAGGACTCGTACTACCGGGCAGGATGGACAACCACCAATACCACCAGCCAAAGCCACGAGAGGCAGAAGGCGCGGTAGGAGCAGAGGTGCAGCCCGCACAGCAGCTGGGGCAGTACCTGCGGATCCACCAGTTGCCCAGATAAGGACAAGATTCCAGTTGTTGATGCACCAGCTCAAGCACCACCTGTGCCTGTTATGATTCCAGACCTTCAGGAGGCCTTAGCTCATATTCTGACCGCGTGTACCAGTCTTGCTCAAGCGGTCTCTGTTCCGGCCATAGCAGCCACTTCTCGGGTCGGGGGAGGTGCTCAGACTCCCGCTGCCCGCACACCAGAGCAGGTGGTACAGGGATTCCAGACACCGTGGGCACCACCAGCCCATCGGGTTGCAACTGCTCAGGACTATATGGTTCCTGCTATGCCTGAGGATGAGCAGCGTAGATTGGAGAGGTTTGGAAGATTCCAGCCACCATCTTTCAATGGTGCAGAGGGAGTGGATGCACAGGATTTCTTGGACAGGTGTCAGAGGATACTCAGTACAATAGGTATTCTGGAGACCAGTGAGGTCTCGTTCACTCCTTTTCAGTTCTCTGATGGTGCATTCAGTTGGTGGGAGGCTTACGGGAGTCGTAGGCCGGTCGGCGCAACGCCCCTTACCTGGCAGCAGTTCTCTGGTATCTTTCTGGAGAAGTTCGTGCCTCAGTCTCGCAGAGAGGAGCTGCGCAGACAGTTTGAGCAGATTCGTCAGGGTGATATATCTGTGATGCAGTATGAGATGCGATTCTCGGAGTTGACCTGTCATGTAATCTGGTTGGTTCCCACAGACATAGAGAGGATCAGGAGGTTTATAAATGTCCTCACTTATCAGATGTGATTTCTTATTACCAGAGAGAGTATGTCTGGTGCTACTTTTAATGAGGTTGTCGACATTGCTCGGCAAATTGCGGTGGTTCGTAGTCAGGAGTGGGTCGAGAGGGAGGCCAAAAGGCCTCCTGGACAGGGGGGATTTAGTGGTGCTCCTTATGGGAGTCAGTTATAGCACGGTAGAGGTCGTCCTTTCAGACATGCTCAGACGGCTCACCCAGTGCACCGAGGTGCATCATCCAGTCATGGGCCCCATGGTTATCAGCAGGGCCAGACATCATTCAGTGCGCTACCAGCTCAGAGTTCGTTGCATGCACCATCAGCTTAGGGTTCATCTGTGTCAGGACCTTCTTAGAGGTTATTCCAGTGCTCGGGGTTCCCTTCAGTCCCTAGTGACCGGTAGAGGTTGCTTTGAGTGTGGGGATTTAGGTCATATTAAGAGTGTTTGTCCCCGCCTGATGGGAGTTTCATCTCAGCAGAGGAGTCAGCCTTCAATTTCATCACCAGTTCCTCCACCACCCACCCAGCCAACTAGGGGTGAAGCTCAGTCAGCTAGGGGTCATCCGAGAGGGGGAGGCCGATCAGGGGGCGGCCAGGCCCGTTTCTATGCCCTCCCAGCCAGACCAGATGCCATTGCTTCAGATGCTGTGATTACAGGTATTGTTTCGGTTTGCCACCGAGATGCCTCAGTATTATTTGACCCTAGGTCCACTTATTCATATATTTTCTCGTATTTCGCTCATTTTCTGGATATGCATCATGAGTATTTAGCTTCATCTGTTCATGTATCTACTCCTGTAGGTGATACTATTATTGTGGACCGCGTATATCGGTCGTGTGAGGTGATCATTGGGGGTCTGGAGACCAGAGTGGATCTTTTGTTGCTCAGTATAGTCGATTTTGATGTGATACTAGGTATGGATTGGTTGTCTCCATGTCATACTATTCTAGATTGTCATGCTAAGACCGTGATGTTGGCGATGCCAAGGTTACCAAGGGTTGAGTAGAGCGGTTCTATAGACTATGTACCTAGTACGGTGATTTCATATTTGAAGGCTCAGCGTATGGTTGAGAAGGGTTGTCTATCCTATTTGGCTTTTGTGAGGGATGTTAGTGCAGAGACCCCTACCATTGATTCTGTTCCGGTGGTACGTAATTTTCCAGATGTGTCTCCTGCATACCTGTCGGACATGCCGCCTGACAGGGATATTGACTTTGGTATTAATTTGGTGTCGGGCACTCATCCCATTTCTATCCCACCGTATCGTATGGCACCGGCGGAGTTGAAAGGACAGCTTCAGGAACTCCTTGATAATGGGTTTATTCGTCCTAGTGTGTCACCTTGGGATACACCAGTCCTATTTGTGAAGAAGAAGAATGGTTCCATGAGGATGTGCATTGATTACAAGCAGTTAAACAAGGTCACAGTCAAGAACAAGTATCCTTTGCCTTGTATTGATTCAGAGAGCGAGGGTGTTCTCCAAGATTGATTTGAGGTCTGGGTATCACCAGCTGAAGACTTGGGATTCGGATACTCTTAAGACAGCTTTCAGGACCTGATATAGCAATTATGAGTTCTTAGTGATATATTTTGGGCTGACCAATGCCCCAGCAGCGTTCATGCATTTGAGGAACAGTGTATTCCAGTCCTATTTGGACTCATTCATTATTGTATTCTTTGATGACATCCTGATGTACTTTCGTAGCCAGGAGGAGCAGACTCAGCATCTGAGGATTGTATTATAGAGATTGAAGGAGGAGAAGCTTTATGCAAAGTTTTGCAAGTGTGAGTTTTGGCTCGGTTCAGTATCATTCTTTGGTCACGTGGTGTCCAGTGAGGGTATTCATGTAGATCCGAAGAAGATAGAAGCGGTGCAGAGTTGTCCTAGACCATCCTCAGCCACGAAGATTAGGAGCTTCCTTGGTTTGGCGGGCTATTACCGTCTATTTGTGGAGGGATTCTCATCTATTGCATCTCCCTTGACCAAATTGACCCAAAAGGGTGCTCCATTCAGGTGGTCGGATGAGTGTGAGGAGAGCTTCCAGAAGCTCAAGACTGCTTTGACCACAGCTCCAGTTCTAGTTCTGTCGTCAGCTTCAGGTTCTTACACTGTGTATTGTGATGCTTCGAGGATAGGTATTGGATGTGTTTTGATGCAGGAGAGTAGGGTGATTGCCTATGCCTCGCGCCAGTTGAAGACTCATGAGAAGAACTATCATATCCATGACCTTGAGTTAGCAGCTATTATGCATGCCTTAAAGATTTGACGACACTATTTGTATGGGGTTCATTGTGAGATCTATATTGATCACCAGAGTTTGCAGCACATGTTCAAGCAGAAAGAGCTTAATTTGCACCAGCGGATATGGTTGGAGCTTCTCAAGGACTATGATATCACTATTTTGTACCATCCGGGGAAGGCCAATGTGGTGGCCGATGCTTTGAGTTGCCGGCTGGAGAGTTTGGGGAGTTTAGAATATCTTCCAGTAGCAGAGAGACCTTTGGCATTGGATGTTTAGGCCTTAGCTGTCCAGCTTGTCAGATTGGATATTTCGGAGTCGAGTCGGGTATTGGCTTGTATGGTCTCCAGGTCTTCTCTTTATGACTGTATCAGGGAGCATCAGTATGATGACCCCCACCTGCTCGTTCTTCAGGGCAGGGTTCAATGAGATGATGCTAGAGATGTGACTATTGGTGATGATGGCGTGTTGAGGATGCAGGGCCGGATATGTGTACCCAATGTAGATGGGCTTTGGGAGTTGATTTTTGAGGAGGCCCACAGCTCGCGGTATTCCATCTATCCGGGTGCCGCGAAGATGTACCAGGATT
>AWOL01S0003540.1:7390-18335 GCA_000715115.1 Nicotiana otophora
AGCTGTAGCAGCCATGCGTCCACAACCCCAAGGCCAACGTGAGATTGGCATCAGAAGCATACCCCCGCATACTAAGGATTGGTATAGGCGTTGTAGGCCTAAACATGTACATCCAGAAGCTGCTATCCATGAGCGCCGACTACAAGCAAAGTACCAGGCTATTTGGAGGGGCATCCATGATTTGGGGTTGAGCTATGTCTTCAAGAACACAGGGGATATTAATCTTAATCTGGTGCAAGAATTCTATGCAGGGTTTGATCCACAGGATACCGAACAACTGGTGCCGATTCGTGGACGGTTGATAAGCTTTTCAGCCACATCCATATGTAACTTTTTAGGTGCTTCGAATGTTCCCGTTGAGCCATTGGACTACTTCATTTGCCGTCCTACATATAGAGAGCTTAGACACACGTTATGTGGTGTCAATTCTACGGCAGCGTGGATCCATGATAAGAAAACAAATCAGCACAGGAAATTCCCCAAGAAGAAGATGAGGGCGGAGGCTCAAGGTTGGTTGAAACTGATTAATGCACGACTCCTACCTTGCAATCATGACACGCTCAATAGCAGTGAGAGGACGTGTGTGCTATATTTCCTCATGACAGGTCAGAGGGTGAATGTGGGTCATTTGATCCGCTACCAGATGTCTCTAGTAAGAACGAGTAAGAAGATTGATCGAATGCCTTTTGCAAATATGTTGACTCAGTTCTTAAGACATGAAGAGGTTGAGGAGGAGCCAGCTCGAACACATCATTGATCATCCCCTACGACAAACGGACATTACTAGCATCCGGGTGAAGAAAGATACTGCCATGCAATCATTGACAGGAGCCGAACGCAATGCTCGTGATGATAGTTTTATGGCCCATCTATATAGGATGATGAATTTGCAGCTGCGAATAGGGGGACGACCGACCACTATAGTGGAGAGGGACATATTGGTTGAGAAATTCCCGCTTAACGCTCATGCTCAGCAATTGGTTGGGCTAGGTGATGGATACAGACTCCCAGATAATGAGGATGTTAACACACCTGAGTAGTCCGAGTCCGAGCCAGATCAGCCAGATGATGAGGATGATGATGATGATGAGGAGGAAGCACAAGATGAAGAGGGGGCAGCCTCAGAGGATGAGGGCGATGACGCAGCTTGACCAGAGAGTGTTTCCTATACCCTACTCATTTTTCTCTTGTTTTGTCAGTTGTGTATGCACTGAGGACATTGTATGAAATAAGTGTGGGGTGGGTACTTGTAAATATTAGTTTTGTTTTAGTTATTTATTTTTAGTTAGTGTCGTCTGAAACCTTAAAAAAAAATTAAAAAATTGGATTCTTCCCGACGATGGATCTCCTAGACAGTTTTCTTGAGGGAATTAAGTCTAAAGAAAATAAAAACCAAAAATATTTCTTGTAGTTAGTTTAGTAATTTCCCCTTGGTTTTTCTTTGGGCCACAGTTCTTTTTTAAGGGTTTTATTTGAATCGGGTGTAGTTAATTTTAATTTTTAGGAGTAAAAAATCACTGGGCTATGAATTGAATTGCAACAATATCTCTTAGCTTTGTTATGCCTTGAGAATAGTTAGTACTATGGTTGTGATGCTTAGGCTCAGATTTTGACTCTAGTATAAGTACCTTAAATCATAGATTCTTAATTTTGCTTAACTGCTTGGACTGGAGTGTCGCGATGAAACCAATCCTGAGTGGGTTATGTGCCATGTCTGTGTGAGGTTTTGTATGTATTCTATGCATTGAATTTGATGTCTAAAACTTGCTCCGTGTGTGTGTAAAGCGAAAAAGTAGTCTTGTTAAGTCTAGGAAGTGGTATAGACATTTCTTTGTTAAGCCAGATATATATATAATTTACCCACCTAAANTGCGATGAAACCAATCCTGAGTGAGTTATGTGCCATGTCTGTGTGAGGTTTTGTATGTTTTCTGTGCATTAAATTTGATGTCTAGAACTTTTCCCGTGTGTGTGCAAAGCGAAAAAGTAGTCTTGTTCCGTCTAGGAAGTGGTATAGATGTTTCTTTGTTAAGCCATATATATATATATATAATTTACCCACCTAAATATTATGTATCGTAGTTAATCCCTTTGAGCATATAATTTTGTTTCTTTGGTAATCACATTACAAGCCGTACCCCTTTGTTTTAATAGACCATATAATTGGACCTTGTCACCTCTCATGAGCACTTGACTTGTGATGAATTATGAAAAAATTAAAGTGTGGGGTGGTGGGTTGCCTTTTGAGTGGAACAGTTGAAATAAAGAGAAAGGTGTACTATTTTGAAAAAAAAAGATGTCAATAAAAGTCACTTGAAGAGAAATAAAAAAAAAGAGGAGAAAAATGATAATAATGTATTGTATGAAAACTAATTCTTGATGATGGTGGCTAGTGATATACTTGTGCTTAAAGAAGTATAGGGTAATATAATTTGAAGTGAAGGTGGAATGTTGGGTTTGACATAAGTATGAGCTATTGTATTAAAGTATATGTATTAAATTGCTTAAGAGAGGTGTAGTCACTCATATC
This sequence comes from Nicotiana otophora, assembly GCA_000715115.1. Lineage (NCBI taxonomy): Eukaryota > Viridiplantae > Streptophyta > Magnoliopsida > Solanales > Solanaceae > Nicotiana > Nicotiana otophora. Next base: position 9,921 of record AWOL01S0003540.1, read on the forward strand.
CAAATGTATCCTACCCGTCCCGCAGCCTACATTACAACCAATGAAAGTCCTACTTGATCATAGACTGAATGAACTCGATTAGTAGAGTATTACACTACGGGCAAGCCTATGGTGCATCATATGTGGCATATGAATGTTATTTATGAGAGCGAGTAAATTTTTCCTATCTTGAGTTCCTACATTCTTAAAATGCATTGTGTGTGGAACTAAACTCTTTGATTGGGTGAGGGCACGTGATTCATAAGAGAAAGGTAATGTCGTTGACCTCCATGTTAGAGTAAGTAAGTGAATTGTGAATAAGACATGGTATTTGTGAGTCAAATCTTGAGCCGAGGATGTTACACCTTTGGGCTTAGACTATTTTAAATATTATTGGTATAATGAGTTAAGGAATTTGTTTAGAAAAGTTGTGTCTATAAGTGTAGTTTGATTACTCGAGGACGAGCAATGTTTAAGTGTGGGGTATTGATGTGTGGCTATAATTTCATAGTTTAACACATTATTCGCCTTGCATTTTATATGCTTTAATGAGAAATTACACTTTATTTGCGTGTAATGGAGTCTATTTTATGTGTAGGTGAATTGGAGATGAAAGTAGAGCAAACGGAATAATTAAAGTCTAAAGCGTGCTCGAAAACAATTGAAAAGAAGAAATAAAGAAGTGAGAAGCCGACAAATAAAAAGTTGGCGAAGCCAGGCCTAGAGCAGGCGTTAGAGCAAGCTGGCCGAGCCCTTTAGCTCGCGTGGGAGCTGGCGAGGCCAGGCCTGGGGCGAGCTCAAATAGGCTTTATACCTCGCAGCGCCAGGCCTGGGGCGAGCTTAAGCTGGCGTTATGCCTCGTGAGGCTAGGTCTGAGACACGCACATTCCGAGCTTTGAAGACTTACTTCGTCTCCTGGTTTGACTAGGACTTGGCCTACGCATTTAGGTATTTTTCTACACATATAAATAGATCTAAAAACGCCACTTTTGAGGACTCTTGGGAACCAGAGGCAAGGATAGCTCGTGGAACAACCGTTGGGAGTTGGACTCATCGATTTCTACATCCCTTTATCCTTACTTTGTAATTTAATTATGCAAAATATTTTGGATATTGTTACTATGAGTATGAGTAGCTAAAATCCTAATCTAAGGTTTTGATGGAACTTATTGAAGGATGATTTTTTTGTTACGTTAATATAAATTTTCCGTAGTATTTGCTCTATTTGTTCAACTATAATATTATTGTGGTTGATTGAAGGGCCCTCAATTGGCTGTACCTATTTAGTATGTATTACTCGGGAGAGAGTGCATATTTAGGTAGCTGTTGAATAATATCACTCCTAACGTATATGAGGGATCAATACGAAAGGTTTAAATGTGAGATTAGGGATAACGAAACCTTGGTGCGATCCGAGTGAGCCGTACTTAATGTCAGCTAGCGTAATTCGGGAGAATATATCTAGTAAATTGTGGTAATTACTCGGGAGAGAGTTATGATAGTCAGAGTGCTCATGATCGATAGAGAAAACTTAGGCAAATTTATAGAAAACATAGCGGAAAAGATTCCGATAATAGGGAAAATCACAACTTTAGATCATTCCAATTCTTGTTTACAACCCGTTAGTAGTTAGTTATTAATTGTTGCACTTTCATTACGTAATATCTAGTTAGTAACATCCAAATTATTACTTAAATATTTCTGAAGATTGATTGCGTGAGTTCGTGCGAGTCCAGTAGTTGTGTTTGATAGGTTAATTTCCTGTGGGATTCGACTCAGGACTTATTAACCGGAATATATTTGCAACGACCGCTTAGTCCTTTTATAAGGCATAGTTGGGCGTGATCAATTCCATATAATATTCTCAATCGTTTACCATAACATCCAATCCAAGCAATAAAATAGTTTTTGAAAATCCGAATTCGAATTCAAAGCTTCAAAGCTTTTTAATGGATTTCAATGGTGGGGAGTCAAACACCTTCAAAATGTATTAATTGACAATTTCAATTCGAACTATCCATCCAAATAGTTAATATACATCTACTGCTAGCCTACGATCGGAACACCAACAAGGAAAGAGGAAGCACAAAAAAGCTCCAAACTCCAGCCATGGCAAGATTCAAATCGCTAAAAAATTAATTCCTTTTTTCGCCATTGTTAGAGAAAATTCTGAGCTTTAGAAGAAAAAACCTTGTAAAATCGGCGTAGAAAGAGGGTTTATTTCAAGGCGAGAGAGGAAACTCCTTTAGAAAGATTGGGTTTGTCTGGGTAAGTAAGGAATTGTGAGGATTTTTCGTGATTTACTAAATTAAAAGGCTACATTCAAGGAATACTCATTTAAAACTAATTTGTATATAATTAGTAAATTATATATGATCATGTGTTAAAAACTTGATTAGGGAGAGTAAATAAATTTCATATATAGTATATAGGTATGTAAAAATCCCTATAGAATTTGTTTCATTCAATTCAAGTTTGTACAAATGCAGTAAACATCACTATTTTTCTATTTCAGTTTCTATGCCTATATACAAACAGTAAAATAAAACCTCCTCCAGTTTAACCAATCTATGACTATACATTTTTAGTTTCTAAAATTCATAACATCCAATGGAGGATTTCATGATTTGATGTGCCGGAGAATGTCAAATATTATCGAAATTAATGTGAGAATACCCACCATATTACACACATTTTTTCAAAACTTTACCCACCATAAGAATTGTCTAATTTTATATCTCACAAACTGCAGGTTGCTACTTGTCGGCGGAAAAAGAGTTTCAACTCAGCCAAGCAAACAAGGTTCTTCAATAATTGAGGAACTTGATGGACTTTATGTGGACTCACACGATTACCCCTTGTGAGACAAGAATAACGACATCATCATATGTTTGGACCATGTCCCGTGGAAGCTGAAAATATGCAATCACATTTCGCTCGGAGAGTTACTGGATTTTCTCATATTCCTTTAGTGACTCAAGCATAAGACTGTTATTCTGGTTGAGAGCTAAGATGGGCAAGCACAGAACTGTCATCTAAAGTAGCATTTTAGATTAATGTCTTGTATCACTACTTTCTATACCCCTCAAATTGAATTGCTGAAATACTCAAATCATTGGCACACGAGAACCTCTCACTCTCTTCCTCGTTGCCATCTCCCATGTCCAGTAGTACATCCCATTCCTCTTCAGTTTTATCAAATGTTGGTACCCGTCCAACCAACCGCAAGTAAAACTCATGGAGTATGTCACTCGGGGGATCCTTAAAGGAATCACATGCTTCAAAATGGCATAACCATGTACCATAGTAGTCGATATTCCATTGAAGCATCAAAACAACCAAATCATAAAGTATTCGAAGCAACAAGCCATCTTCCGGCGGGTACCATTTCACTTTTTTGTGTTACAATTTCTCGGAAGAAAGTTTGTTGTAGGAGTTCATCAAGCACAAGAAATGGCAGCTGATTCTAGCAAAAAGTATTAATTTTAGAAAAAGCTTCTTCAAACTCTGTGTCTCACTTTGAATGCATTGATGGGAAAGGTATTGAACTTATGATCACATCAAGGTTGTCCTCGTGAGCTCACTAAAATTAGTGGTCTAAGCCAAATTTTAACAAGATGCCTTAAACTTTTTTTATATTAAAATTCATATTATTTTTTTCGTACTTATAATTTATAGTATAGTATTTTTAAATGACATAAGACCTTTAACTTTGCGTAGGAATACTACTATTTATATTAGTAAGGGGTATTTTAAATAAACAAGATGTTAGGCATATATTTACAATATATTTTTTTTGATATTACTGTAAGAAATTTTATTTACTAATATGAAGATTTAAGTAATTTAATTTAAAGTTCTAAAATATTTATTTGTTAATGTTATAAAATGAATATAGTCTAGGAAATGGGGCAGAGAGATTATTGGGGAAGAGAAGAGATGAGGAAAGAGAGAAGAAGGGAAGGAGCAGTTCATCAGTGAGGTGGTGGTGGTCAAGGTGGAAGGGGGTGGCGGGCGTCGTGAATGTTATTGCAAATGAGAACAAAAGTAAGGATTGAAATTTTAGTTTAATATTTGTCTTTTCTTTTTATTTCTATTTATATTTTCTGATTATATTTTTGTTTTGAAGAAAATTATCAGTTGATATTTTCAGTGCGTGTGTATATCACGCATTTTGTCCAACTAAGCCACACTAATGACACATAAGCTTAGTTAATGGTCCGAGATATTTAAAACTGTTGTGTTTATCAAGTTGAAATATTTGATTTACACATCGTAAAGTAAAGGGGTCGGGATGACAAAACCGAACAAGTAAAAGTGTGTACCAGACTATTCTGCCTATTCTAAGTGAAATAAATACTCATATTACTAAATATATAAGAAAGACTTGTACAAGCTAACGTAATTCCTTGGTTTGAGTTTATTAACTCTAAGCAATCCTAAGTGATTGTGCAAGGTAATCAAACACAAGTAAAGGGGTTCTATAAACTCAAAACTCAGAACGTTGGTCAAGGCTACCTGTACTATATGAAATTGGACAATTTTATCCTCTGTTAAAAGTTGGTCCCATTTGCCCGTGTCATGACCAAAATGGCTCAAAGTTGCCCGAAAATCCGAAATTTTATACTTTATATTTAATTCATTATCCATATACAAATAGTAATAAGTTCAATACCTTTCCTATTAAAAATTATCTCATATATTCAATATTAATACTAAGTTACTATTAGAATATTTTCTAATTGGACATGGTTTTACTATTTGCTAATTCTTATCGGCCTATTAATGTCTCCGTTGCATTTTGTTTTACTTAAATACTTTATTTGAATGATTGTGGGAATGAAATAATTTTAGGCAATTTAATATGAATACTTCATTTGAATGTTCATTTTTGTAAGAAGAAAATAAACATGAATCAATGTTTGCAACCATCAATTCAAAATTTCCGCTGTCACTGTAGCAGTAAACAGTGCAAACAGTACCGTGAACAGTGACTTCGCGGACAAAGCTGGAGCTTTAGGCTTCAATGGACACAATGGCCGGCTACCAGCCAGCTTTTCCGGCTGGTCTGCCCTCCCCCAGCGTTGCACAACAACATACAACAACTAACTCCAACCCAGCTCCTCTAGATTACTCTAAGATTTTGAAACCAGATTCTTTAAATCCTCCAGCGATGGCTACTGCTGCGGCTTCAATTCAACCCATTCCACTGCGACGAGCAGTGTATTTGAATGGTCAATCAGTGGTTAAATTCACAGAGGCAGAAGTAGATCGAATGAACGTGATTGAAGGTCTCCAATATGCTGTACTTGGCAAGCTTTCATATGGATCTCCGGAGATTCACGAGCTTCGCCGAATAATTCCAACTCAATGTGGTATCAAAGGTGAGTGTAATATCGGATCCCTTAGAGATCGTCATATGTTAATTAGATTAACTCTATGGCAAGACTTCCTCTATTTTACATCGAAGAGTACGTACTATATCAAAGCCAAAGATGGGTACGAATACCAATTGCGTATTCTTATCTACGATGCAAAATTTAAGGCGGGTGAAGAAACTCCAATGGCGATGGCGTGGATTTCTTTTCCTGGATTGCTGCCTACTTTTTTTGTAAAGGAAACTCTATTTTCTTTGGCTACAGTTGTGGGAAGGCCTGTGTGTCTTGACGCGGCAACTATAAACAAAACTAAGCCGAGTTGCACAAGAGTAAAAGTTCTTGTCGATTTATTGGCCGAACTACCTAAAAAGGTGTGATTAGATATTGATGATGAAGCCTCTGGTGGTGTTCGAACAGAATGGGTGAGAATTCAGTATGACATGCTACCAAAATATTGTAAAGAGTGTAAACTACAAGGACATAATGAAATTGAATCTTGGCGTTTGCACCTCGAGCTTATTGAGAATCGAAGTAGCAAGAAAAGGAATGATCTTGCTGAGTTGAACAACTGGAATACTACTGCTGATGAACAAGGAAAAACCAAAAATCACACTACCCCTTTAATGATTCTCATGAGTGGAAAAGTAGTCGGAAACGTAGGTGAACAGTGGAAGGAAGTTAGGGATAATCGGGGAACTAACAAAAATAACAAAACCCAGGTACAAGGGTCAACTGGCAATGCAATCGTGCCAGTGAATGTTGGTATACAGCAGGTGCACAATAACGTTGCACTGGTGGAGGTCGAGGAAGATCAGACAAACAAGGTTCAAACAAGGAATAAATTTGCAGTATTAGAGGAGGAACAAAGTGATATAAACAAGAACAACCAACTGGTTTTGGTGGGGGAAAAACTAGTCTTCAGTTCTAAAGATGGTCCTACTCCTTCTGGGATTCAGTCCACAATCGACTGGGTTCATAGAAAGTTTGGGACTAGCAAAAAGGAGATAAAACAACTCAATGTGACCACTAACCAATCTTGTCATGCGATTCTATCTCAAATATTTAAAGATTCTGGGCAGATTGAGGATCTTGATAAGGTAAACTCTACAAAGGTCTTATGGAGTGATGCATTTGAGGTTAAGGATGATCAGCTGGGCAAAACAAAGACAACAGAAGATAAGGTGAATAAGAACAACAAGCCAAGCTCACCTGGCGATAGGCTGGCGATGCCAGGCCTAAAGCCAGGCTCCCCGGGCGTTAGGCTGGCGACGCCAGGCCTAAAGCCAAGCTCCCCAGGCATTAGGTGGCGACGCCAGGCCTAAAGCCAGGTTCACCTGAAAAGGTAGCTATAGTAAACCCCAACCTTAATGCCACTGGAGAGATTTTAGCCTATGTAGATGGTGTTGCGGCGTATGTCTATGAGCTATAACTCAAGGAGTATGAACAGGCTGATGAGCGGGCAATTGTTCCAAGAGCATCTGGGGAAATAGAGGAAGTGTCTATGGAATCTGGCACTGATCAAACTATGCAACTACGTATTAATGTTCCAATTAAGACTCCTCTACAATATTTACATGATTTAGTTACACACAATATGACACCAATTGATGAAGACTTATTGAGACAAAATCCAATGGAGGATGAAGGAGATGATGAATCAACTGCAGAAAACTTCAAATAAGTGGCTAGGGAAGGGGATTTATCACCCACAACTAGTGCTAAAGAAGGTAAAAAAATAAGAAGAATCAGAGTAAAGATCCACCACAACCTTCAAGAATAATGCCCATGAGGGCAACTTCTCTATCTAAATGATAATGATCAAAATATTAATATGGAACATAAGGTCTGTGAATACACAACATGCCTTTCCTACGGTGATCAACATGAATATGGAGCATAATATTTGTGTAGTTTCATTGATAGAGCCTTTTCAAAAGAAGGGACTCATTGATAGATATAAAAGGAGGTTAAATATGGAGACTGCTTATGCAAATATTAACGGGTAAATATGGTTGTTTTTCGATGCAGTGGTGGAATGAGAATTAGTAGAGGATACTGAGCAACAGGTGACTGTGAGAGTGTTTCACCATGACCTGGGGCAGTACATGATGATGATATTTGTTTATGCAAAATGTTCAGCAATGGAGAGGTTGGATTTGTGGGATCACTTGTATTATTTAACAAGTGATATAGAATTACCATGGTTGGTATGAGGGGATTTCAATGTGATATTGCATGAAGATGAGAAAATAGGGGGACTTCCAGTACACCCTCCTGAATATGAGGATTTTGCATTTTGTGTAAACTCTTGTGGTTTGTTTGAGCAAGGGTACAAAGGAAGTTCATTCACATGGTGGAATGGGAGATCCAATGCTGAGTGTATATTCAATAGATTGGATAGGATTTTTTTGAATTTGCCATTTCAGAACATGTTGCCAACTATTGAAGTTGAGCATCTAATCAGAACTGGATCAGATCATGCACCATTGCTAATGACATGTGAGGTGCAGACAACCAATTTTGTCAAGCCTTTCATATTCTTGAACTTTTGGACAAAGCATGTTACATTTATGGATGTGGTGAGGCAGAACTGGGAAGCTGATTTCATAGGGGATCAATTTTTGATGTTCAAGCAGAATATCAAGAGGGTGAAGGCAGCACTCTCAAAATGGAGTAGGAAAACATTTGGTGATATCTTCAAGCAATTGGCTATTTTAGAGGATATTGTTAGGGTAAAGAAGATGTTGTTTGAAGAAGAGACTACAACTGAGAATAGGATTGTGCTTCAAAAATCTCAATCTGAATTGAAGAAATATTTGAGTACTGAGGAGCAGTATTGGAAGTAAAAAGCTGGGATGACTTGGTTTGCTGAAGGAGATAGGAATATAAGTTTCTTTCATAATCATGTCAATGGCAAAAGAAAGAAATTGCAACTGAAGAGGATCAAAAGTAGCAGTGGGGTATGGATTGAAGACCAGGAGCAATTGGCTACAGCTGCAATGGACTTCTATCAAAAACAGTTCACAAATGAAGGTGATGCTTCTGAATTTTCCTTGCT
>AWOL01S0003540.1:21372-39510 GCA_000715115.1 Nicotiana otophora
TATCTCCAGCATTGTTCATTCTGTCAGCTGAGGTACTTTCCAGGTCTTTGAATAATCTCTTTGAAGACAAGTCATTTGTGGGATTTGGAATACCTAAGTGGTCTGATCCTTTAAACCACTTGGTATATGCTGATGATACAATAATCTTTGCATTTGCTCATCCTCCCTCCTTGAGAAAGATTATGACAGTGTTGGGGAACTATGAGAAGATATCAGGTCAGATGATCAACAAAGATAAGAGTTCATACTACATGCATTCAAAGGTTGCTAATGGATTATTTCAGGCAGTTGGAGCTATTACAGGATTTGCAAAAGATAAATTCCCCTTCTCATATCTAGGGTGTCCTATTTTTTACACTAGAAGGAGGAAGGACTATTATGAGGATATTATCAAGAAGGTGAAGGCTAAATTGCATTCATGGAAAGGAAAACCGCTGTCATTTGGAGGAAAGGCAACACTCATCTCTAGTGTGTTGTAAAGTATGCCAGTTCACATGTTATCAGTCCTTGATCTGCCAAACAGCATCCTGGGGCATCTACATAAGACTTTTTCTAGGTTCTTTTGGAGCACAAAGGAAGAAGGGAGAAGCAGACACTGGGCTTTATGGAAAAATATTTTCCTTCCTAAAGAGGAAGGGGGCTAGGTTTTAGGTCCTTAAATGATGTCTCAAGGGCACTGTTTGCTAAACTATGGTAGAGGTTTAAAACCACAAAATCTTTGTGGTCTAATTTCATGTGGAATAATTATTGCAAGAAGGAGCTACCAACAATGGTGCATTTTAGGGAGGGTCTCATGTTTGGAGACAAATGCTGAATGCTAGGGAAGAAGTAGAACATTAGATTGTATGGGAATTGAAGAGTGGAACAACTAATATTTGGCATGAAAATTGGACTGGATTGGGTGCACTTTATCACATATTACCTGAGGACTTTGCAATCAATGAAGGTCTTCAGGAGGTGGCATAACTGCGGAAAGGGGAAGCATGGGATGATCAGCTGCTAGATCAAACTTTCAATGAGGAAATTGCATATCATATAAGGCTAAATGTGCACTATGAAGGAAGTGAGGGATATTGGGATAGGCCATACTGGATGCTAACTCCTTCAGGCAAGTTTAGTGTTAGCAGTGCTTGGCAAATATTAAGGCATAGCCACCGATGACATGTGGAGGAGGCAAGGGCAAATGGTGATGTCTAGGTGTTGGTGTTGTCAGCAGCCCCAAGAGGAATCCATTGAGCATATATTTGTCACAAGTCCTACTACCTCTAAGGTGTGGAACTTGTTCATGGGGGCTGCTGGAATTTCTGTGCAATTGATTCAATTGAAGCAGATTATAAGGCATTGGTGGTATGATCAATGTTGTCCAAAATTAAAGCCACTATTTCAAGCAGTACCAACTATCATCACTTGGGAGCTTTGGAAGAGAAGAAATGCAGGTAAGCATGGTGGTTCAATGTCCACAAATAGTGTGATTCATGATATTAATAGGACATTGCATCAACTGGAAAGGGTGAGGTATGCTTGGATCCCTAATATTTCATTGTTATGGCCAGTCATGATTCAATACTTTGAAGAATATAAACCTATATTAATCACTACAAGAGTAACATGTCAGCTTCCTTTTCATGGTTGGTACAAATGTAATACAGATGGAGCTTCAAAGGGCAATCCTGGACTTAGCTCCCTACGCTTTTGTGTGAGAGATGATGAACGTGATGTGGTGTATGCTAGGGCAGTAGACCTGGGAGTGACAACTAATATGGTGGCTGAAGCTAAGGCTATTCTTCAAGGGTTGGAATATTGTGTGGAGCATGATCTTTACCCTCTCATACTGGATACTGATTCATTGGTGATGAAGAAGGCGATAGAAGGGGAATGGGATCCTACTTGGGTAATTGCACAGGATGTGAAGACAATTATAGAGATGAAGGACAACTTTAATGTGATCTTTCAACATGTGTTCAGAGAAGGCAACTCAGTGGCGGATTTTATAGCTAACATTGTGTTCTCTTTTGCAGGTACATCTGAGTTTCATTCATTCTCTGAACTGCCTAGTGCAGGGAGGAGGTTGATCAATCTAGACAAATCTCAATCACCTAACCTTAGGGTTAGGATAGCAAAGAGAAGAACACCAGACTGATGGCTTCACAGGATTGGACTCTGCACAAACTGATATGTCCAAATGCTAAGGAAAATGCTGAACCCATCATATGGTATTTTTGGAGATTGTTGAATCATTTCTCAGTGGTATTAGCATGCTTTCATGCTCAATCTGAGGATGGTTTAGCAATGTTTTGAATGATGTCTACATTAAAGGTTCTAGTAGGGAAGGATCTGAGCTTACAAGATCACAAAAAGGCACATTCTCAAAGGCTGGCCTTTGCCTTGCAAAGTCTTCTTAAAGCCAGATCATTCCTGACTTTTGCCTTGTAAAGCCAGCCTAAAGCCAGCTCATGCCTGGCTTTTTCCTTGTAAAGCCTGGCTAAAGCCAGCTCATGCCTGGCTTTTGCCTTGTAAAGCCTGCCTAAAGCCAGCTCATGCCTGACCTTTGCCCTGTAAAGCCTGCCTAAAGCCAGCTTATGCCTGGCCTTTGCCTTGCAAAGCCTTCCTAAAGCCAGGCTCCTCTTCTACACATTAATCTTGATAAGTGAGCACATGATTAATACTTGAACAAAATCAGTCCACTGCATATGGAGATCATATAGTAGCTACACTTGGAAGACTATGCTGGCTTCAACTCTGTGGTGGAGATGTTTGGAATTCATTTTAGCCTATGGACAATATACCCTGGCGCCTGGTGAGAGCTTGATAGGTGCTGCTTGGTATTTGCCAATGACAATTGGATTCACATACACTAATAGGAGAAGGAAGCATTCAACTTATCATGTTGTAATAGCTAGTTCATTAGATTTTAGCTTTTCTATCTTTTTAATAGCTAGTAGCTTCATGCAACTTCTATTTTGGTTTGGACATCTTGTAAGCTTTGGACCCATTTTGNTGCTGCTTGGTATTTTCCAATGACAATTGGATTCACATACACTTATAGGAGAAGGAAGCATTCAACTTATCATGTTGTAATAGCTAGTTTATTAGATTTTAGCTTTTCTATCTTTTTAATAGCTAGTAGCTTCATGCAACTTCAACTTGTATTTTCGTTTGGACATCTTGTAAGCTTTGGACCCATTTTGAGATTTTATTTATATATTAGCCACTAGGCAAAAAAACAAACTATCAAGTTGCCAAAAAAAAAAAAATCAATCAATTCTAACTTTAAAGTATAAACAAGGCTAAATAAAAATAACACAATCAATAGCAAGCATTAATATTAAACACCCATGAGTTTAACATACTAGGGTTGGATCACAACCCTAGATAAAAATCTAGCTACTCATGGCAATAAGCATAGAAAAAGAAAAAGAAGTAGAAATTAAAGGCATAAAGCTAAAATAAAATGGAAAATTAGGCGATCCTCTCTAATTGTAGCTCAACGTTTCCCCAAATATCTAAGAATAACGCCTATTATAGTGCTCAGAAATGTTTGACAAAAATACCCTTCGGAGGGTTCTGGAACCTCACTTTAACTTCTGCGGTCCGTGCTTTGCTGGGTTGCATTGCGGGTGCTTTCACTTGGAGGAGTTGCGGCCACACTTTAGCTTCTGCAGCCACATTTTAGCTTCTGCGGCCACACATGAATTGTTGCGGGCTGCATCTTAAATAGGATTCAGACTTGTTCGGTTACACATTTTCTGATCTTCTAGGCTTGTTAGTGCAAACCTGTTTTGCAGACCAAGTGTGACATCACATTTTAGTCTGGGACCGCACTTCTGCCAAAAATCTCTAAAGCTTCAGTTCTTCTTTTACAGAAGCATTTCATCTTTTGTGGACCATACTCGCTTCTGCGGCCGCAAATGGAATTCTACGGACCACAATGTTCTTAGCATTTCTCCTCTTTGCTGAACTTGGTTAGATCATCTCCTTTTTGAGTTATTTTTCTTCATCGAGTACACATTTTCCAGCACACATGCAATTCAACCATTTCCATTAGATTCTGAGACAAAAACCAACACTTTCAGACTAAAAACTTTAGCAAGAGGGTACTAGTAAGTGATTAAAATTCACACTTATCAACTCCCCAAAACTTATGTCTTTGCTTGTCCTCAAGCAACTAGATTAGCTCCCTCTTTACCTCATTGTATGATCATTTAAAGGAGTCACCTAAAAGTCATTTATACTAGTTGGGACCAACAATTACCCACAATACTTATGCATTCTAAACAAGGTGCCAAATGTTTCAAAAAGGGACAACTTGCTCATCTCATGTAATTCTAGTATGACATTTGAGCCTCAAGAGTTGACTTCATTCATTAAGGAGTCTGTTTATTTCATGTAAATCATTGTGGACTCAAAACTCTTCCTCTTATTCCTTATAATTTGCAATGCTCACTTCATGTTTCAACACTCATTTTCTAGTGCAAAACAAATTTCACTCTTTTCTCATAAAGAAATATAAAACAGTTAAGCTTCAAGTACCATATGCTTGCCCCTCATGTAAATATCCACTAATGTAAGCATACTTGGTTCGAAATCAAATCGTACTTCTTTCGGGTTGTAATAAAGGCTTTTAGTTTGGGGTAAGATACTATATAGGGTACATGTGGTCACACCCTTCCTTAAGCACTTCACATCTCATTTCTTGGCTCACATTTGTCAAACCCTTAGGGTATCTCTTTTTCTTAAAAGCTAGAGAGACTTACCATCGCTCTTTGTTGACAATTTCATTCTTTTTTTCACTTAATTATTTTTAATTATAGTTACTTGCTTTATTCAATTTTATCAATCTCCCTTTTCGTCCCTCTTTGGGCTTCTTTTTGTTCACATTACATTTTTTTCTCATTCTTGTAGATTATTTTTTTCTCTTTTTAATGACTTGATACCTCTTTTAGGTTTCTCAACTTTTCCCCCAAACTTACGCTTTGAACCACTTACTACATATGAGGACTTAGGAGGGTTCGGGTGACAAGAGGAGATCATGTTTAAAATGGGTAAAGGCTTGTAGCATGGTTATATACAGAGAAAGGCTAAAGGCTCAAAGGGGGTTGACTAGAGATAATGATCATAGGGTGGCAATTGAAAGCGCAAACGGTCCAAGTAAAGCCTACAATCATCTTTCAACCCAAGAAAACTTAAATTCTTTCCTTGAAGCACATTCAGGATAAGTTCTAGACTTTTCACTCAAGCACTTGGACTAGTAAAATTTCATCTCACCTCTCATGCAAATAGACCGTAAAAGAGGATAAAGTCTAAAACCCACAACAACCATTATCAAGTTAAGGATCTCTATGGTCTACTAAACCACCTAATGGTTATCAAAGACAACTTAAGAGCCTCAAAATCACTTTTACTAGAGTTACCTCATTCAAAGAATGATTCACAACAACCTTGTTTCAAACCATAAGCATGCAATTAAGTATGTTAGTTTCACATGAAGCATAAATACCTCGTTTTCATAGACTAACTTGATTAGGACTTTTATTCATTACTACTTACTACAATTATTACCTAAATATGAGACAGACTCATTCTCTTAAGAAAGTTATCACACTATCCATCCTCGGGAAGAATCGCCCAGTTCACACAAGAACCTTTGTAAAGAATAGTGACGTTAAGAAGACCAAAGACTAATTATCAATAAAAGAAGGAAAAGCATAATATTTACACTACCGAAACAAATAGAATTATAGATTACTACTAAATATATTAAACTACTAAAAACAAACAAAATAAATCATCCAATTATTACATTTGAATGTCATTAAATGTATTAATCCATCAAATTCTCCAGCCCCCCCATAAAATAAAAGGAAGCATTGTCTCCAATGCTTAGCAAAACAAGATCAAAGAGTAGAGAGGGGCGAATAGACTCCCTAAGCATACTCAATCGTCATGGTATCACCAGCGGGGTTAGTCCAAGCTAGCATAACTAACTGGATGGTATCATCATCGTCCGTGGAAACTGCCTGAGACGTGAACATGTCACACACCACATCAACAGTGTTGGATGCAAGGCAAGGCTCCTCATGCTGAGCAGCAGGTGAATCTTGAGGAGTTTGAGCTGGATGAGGCTGGGTGGGGTCAATTAGTATGTCAAATGGAAAGTTGCTGACCTCAACTATCCTAGCCACATCAGCTCGGAGTGAGTCAACTGACTTCTTGTTGGCCTATTTCCTTCTCATCTTCTTCATCTTCTTGGTCAAACGCTCAATCACTATACCATGATGCACAAGTGTGTCCGTAATCACCTGTTGGTTGTCCAAGACCTTGGTGAGCTTCTGGTCAATGTCAGAAGAATCCGGCTATGTAGAGCTTTGATGTAGCTATCTGCATCCAACTGTTGAGACTATCTAGCATCTGAGAAACATGTAAAGTAGATAGTGGGCAAGCAGACAAAGGCACTAGCCTTAGAGATTGTGTAGGCAATGGAGCAGAGGCTAATGGCGGCTCAAGAACAGACACTCTAGTACTGGCAGAAGGCTCAAGTAAAGTGGAGGGGATATCAGAGGGACAAGAAACTACAACTCCAGGCTCATCAGACTGGCTAGTAATGTTGGAAGACTGACTGCCCTTATTTGGATTCCTTGGGTCTTGAAACTTATACAAATCAAAGGGGCTGGTTGGATTAACCTTCATATCAAATGGTCTGGACTCCACCTTGGCATCTGTCAAGTACTCTATCATGGTGTTGGGGTAGGGGTAGGATGTGTTACCCTATTGTGCTACTAAAGAGATATTTTCCAACATCAGAGCACCCATATTGATTGGGTACCCTACCATGATAGAAGCTACTAACACTTCTCTCTCAAAAGATAGGTTGTTCTCATTCAGACATGGATAAAGTATTCTACACACAAAAGTCTGCCAACCCTTCGCCTCAAAGCTTAGAGTCTTGCGGAAGATTGGCACTCCGTTACCTATCCAAGGGGGAGTAGGCCTAGGTGCAAGAATCTCCATGAGCCATGGGCGGACCTCTTCCTTCTCAGACAATTTAGCCAAGTACTCCTTTGGCTCAACACACTCAAGTCCGAAGTAGGCACTCAAAGTGCGTTGATCAAATTTCACTTTAAGGTTACACACTTTGTTAATATTAGTCCCTTTAACAATATACGTCATGTTGGCGTAGAATTTTCAGACAAGGTGTTCCTTGATATCTACAAACTTCTTAGTGAACTGCATCCATATTTTCCTCTTTGTAAACTGCTCCAGGATTGCTGGATTATACTTGTGTAAGTCCGTGGTGAGGAATTGTCTTTCGTGAGTGAAGGACCTTTCTGTCCACTACTGTCGAAAATCCATATAAGCATTGAAGCTTAAGAATCTCTCTTCCCAAACCACATTCTTAATTGTCCTCATTGTGCCATCTCTTGCAACCTTTCCCCCTTTTTCGTCATCGGGGGCATCATCAGAATGAGAGTCTTGTGCGGCTNGAGACTCCCTAAGCATACTCAATCGTCATGGTATCACCGGCGGGGTCAGTCCAAGCTAGCATAACTAGCTGGATGGTATCATTATCGTCCGTGGAAGCTGCCTGAGACGTGAACATGTCACACACCACATCAATAGTGTTGGATGCAAGGCAAGGCTCCTCATGCTGAGAAGCAGGGGAATCTTAAGTAGTTTGAGCTGGATGAGGCTGGGTGGGGTCAATTAGTATGTCAAATGGAAAGTTGCAGACCTCAGCTATCCTATCCACCTCAGCTCGAAGTGAGTCAACTGACTTCTTGTTGGCCTATTTCCTTCTCATCTTCTTCATCTGCTTGGTCAAAGGCTCAATCACTACACCATGTTGCACAAGTGCGTTCGTAATCACCTGTTGGTTGTCCAAGACCTTGGTGAGCTTCTGGTCAATGCCAGAAGAATCCGGCTATGTAGAGATTTGATGTAGCTGTCTGCATCCAACTGTTGAGACTATCTAGCATCTGAGAAACATGTAAAGCAGATAGTGGGCCAGCAGACAAAGGCACTAGCCTTAGAAATTGTGTAGGCAATGGAGCAGAGGCTGATGGCGGCTCAAGAACAGACACTCTAGTACTGGCGGAAGGCTCAAGTAAAGTGGAGGGGATATCAGAGGGACAAGAAACTACAACTCCAGGCTCATCAGACTGGCCAGTAATGTTAGAAGACTGACTGTCCTTATTTGGATTCCTTGGGTCTTGAAACTTATACAGATCAAAGGGGCTGGTTGGACTAACCTTCATATCAAATGGTCTGGACTCCATCTTGGCATCTGTCAAGTACTCTATCATGGTGTTAGGGTATGGGTAGGATGTGTTACCCTGTTGTGCTACTAAAGAGATATTGTCCAATATCAGAGCACCCATATTGATTGGGTACCCGATCATGATAGAAGCTACTAACACTGCTCTCTCAAAAGGTAGGTTGTTCTCATTCAGACATGGATAAAGTATTCTACACACAAAAGTCTGCCAACCCTTCGCCTCAAAGCTTAGAGTCTTGCAGAAGATTGGCACTCCGTTACCTATCCAAGGGGGAGTAGGCCTAGGTGCAAGAATCTCCGTGAGCCATGGACGGACCTCTTCCTTCTCAGAAAATTTAGCCAAGTACTCCTTTGTCTCAACACACTCAAGTTCAAAGTAGGCACTCAAAGTGCATTGATCAAATTTCACTTTAAGGTTACACACTTTGTTAATCTTGGTCCCTTTAACAATATGCATCATGTTGGCGTAGAATTTTCAGACAAGGTGTTCCTTGACATCTACAAACTCCTTAGTGAACTGCATCCATCATTTCCTCTTTGTAAACTGCTCCAGGATTGCTGGATTATACTTGTCTAAGTCCGTGGTGAGGAATTGTCTTTCGTGAGTGAAGGACCTTTCTGTCCACTACTGTCGAAAATCCATATAAGCATTGAAGCTTAAGAATCTCTCTTCCCAAACCACATTCTTAATTGTCCTCATTGTGCCATCTCTTGCAACCTTTCCCCCTTTTTCGTCATCGGGGGCATCATCAGAATGAGAGTCTTGTGCGGCTGCATTTCACTCATGACTAGCGCTAGTCATGGCTTGAGAAGTTATTTGAGATGTGGAAGGCATATATTGGGGCTCAGATTGCCCTTGTGAATGAAACTGCTTCTATTTGTGCTCTTCAGTAAAGTCACCAAAATTCCTTCGGAGGCCTCCCTAGACGGGAAATAGGAATCAGACTCTGAGAGGCTTTTACCTCTTCCTCGGCCAACAGTTATTTTCTTGACAATTTCCTTTTGTGCACTCGGGTTTATGGAACCTCTGCCTCTTCCTTTTCCTTGACCATACATTCCTTCGGATGTCTCTTATTTTCCTCTTGATCACACCATTATCTGTATATGCACAAATAGAGGTGTAAGGTAATATATATGTTGTAAAGTAGTTAAAGTCATAATAGCAGTAGAATACAACTTAGAAGAAGTAGGGTGTTCAGTGTGTAACATTCATAAGACAAATTTCAAGTGCAGTCCGCACAATTCCAAGTGCGGTCCGCACAGAGGAAGTGCGGTCCGCAAAATTTGAAGTGCGACTGCACTCCTGCACAGATATTTCAAGAGTTCATAGAGAAGTCTCTGAAGAACAGTGCGGACCNTTAGTATGTCAAATGGAAAGTTGCTGACCTCAACTATCCTAGCCACATCAGCTCGGAGTGAGTCAACTGACTTCTTGTTGGCCTATTTCCTTCTCATCTTCTTCATCTTCTTGGTCAAACGCTCAATCACTATACCATGATGCACAAGTGTGTCCGTAATCACCTGTTGGTTGTCCAAGACCTTGGTGAGCTTCTGGTCAATGTCAGAAGAATCCGGCTATGTAGAGCTTTGATGTAGCTATCTGCATCCAACTGTTGAGACTATCTAGCATCTGAGAAACATGTAAAGTAGATAGTGGGCAAGCAGACAAAGGCACTAGCCTTAGAGATTGTGTAGGCAATGGAGCAGAGGCTAATGGCGGCTCAAGAACAGACACTCTAGTACTGGCAGAAGGCTCAAGTAAAGTGGAGGGGATATCAGAGGGACAAGAAACTACAACTCCAGGCTCATCAGACTGGCTAGTAATGTTGGAAGACTGACTGCCCTTATTTGGATTCCTTGGGTCTTGAAACTTATACAAATCAAAGGGGCTGGTTGGATTAACCTTCATATCAAATGGTCTGGACTCCACCTTGGCATCTGTCAAGTACTCTATCATGGTGTTGGGGTAGGGGTAGGATGTGTTACCCTATTGTGCTACTAAAGAGATATTTTCCAACATCAGAGCACCCATATTGATTGGGTACCCTACCATGATAGAAGCTACTAACACTTCTCTCTCAAAAGATAGGTTGTTCTCATTCAGACATGGATAAAGTATTCTACACACAAAAGTCTGCCAACCCTTCGCCTCAAAGCTTAGAGTCTTGCGGAAGATTGGCACTCCGTTACCTATCCAAGGGGGAGTAGGCCTAGGTGCAAGAATCTCCATGAGCCATGGGCGGACCTCTTCCTTCTCAGACAATTTAGCCAAGTACTCCTTTGGCTCAACACACTCAAGTCCGAAGTAGGCACTCAAAGTGCGTTGATCAAATTTCACTTTAAGGTTACACACTTTGTTAATATTAGTCCCTTTAACAATATACGTCATGTTGGCGTAGAATTTTCAGACAAGGTGTTCCTTGATATCTACAAACTTCTTAGTGAACTGCATCCATATTTTCCTCTTTGTAAACTGCTCCAGGATTGCTGGATTATACTTGTGTAAGTCCGTGGTGAGGAATTGTCTTTCGTGAGTGAAGGACCTTTCTGTCCACTACTGTCGAAAATCCATATAAGCATTGAAGCTTAAGAATCTCTCTTCCCAAACCACATTCTTAATTGTCCTCATTGTGCCATCTCTTGCAACCTTTCCCCCTTTTTCGTCATCGGGGGCATCATCAGAATGAGAGTCTTGTGCGGCTGCATTTCACTCATGATAGTGCTAGTCGTGGCTTGAGAAGTTATTTGAGATATGGAAGGCATATCTTGGGGATCAGATTGCCCTTGTGAATGAAACTTCTTCTAGTTATGCTCTTCAGATAAAGTCACCAAAATTCCTTCGGAGGCCTCCCTAGACGGGAAATAGGAATCAGACTCTAAGAGGCTTTTACCTCTCCCTCGGCCAACAGTTATTTTATTGACAATTGCCTTTTGTGCACTCGGGTTCATGGAACCTCTGCCTCTTCCTTTTCCTTGACCATACATTCCTTCGGATGTCTCTCATTTTCCTCTTGATCACACCATTGTCTGTATATGCACAAATAGAGGTGTAAGTTGATATATATGTTGTAAAGTAGTTAAAGTAATAATAGCAATAGAAGACAACTTAGAAGCAATAGGGTGTTCAGTGTGTAACATTCATAAGACAAATTCCAAGTGCGGTCCACACAGAGGAAGTGCGGTCCGCAAAATTTGAAGTGCGACTGCACTCCTGCACATATGTTTCAAGAGTTCATAGAGAAGTCTCTGAAGAACAATGCGGACCTGCATTTGCGGCCGCAAAAATCCAACTATAGTCCGCACAATGTTATTGCGGTCCGCACTTGAGTAGAAGTACTCAAGTCCCGGAGAAAGAAGTTCTCTGAAGGATAGTGCAGACCTTTCTTTTCGGACACAAAATTTCAAGTGTGGTCCACACAAATAAAGTGCGACTGCACAACTATGGTTATTAATCAAGCCACCTAAATCAGGAATTGCGGACTGCAAAATTTCAAATGCGGTCTGCAAAGTCAAGAGTATGAAGATCATTTTCTGCCTAGGTTATGCAATTATGGGTTCAATCCAACTAGGTAACATGGTAAAGGAATGATAGTCAAATACCCAACCCCAGCTAAGCATACCCAATGTTAAACTACCCGACATAGACACAGATAAAGGATGTAATCATAGATGGCCTAAAATGAAGTTAAAAAGTAGAAATAAAATCAAAAAGAAAAATAACAAGATTGAGTTGATGCATACCATATTGTGCTAGTGTGATAATAACAATTGGAGTGTGGGTGGTTATGTGCAATCAAAAGCGTAAGCAACTCGTTCCTCCATAGAATCTCTGTTAAATGGAAGACTTACTATTCTATTTATACTTGCACATGGGTAAATGTGAAAGAGGGCGAGTCTGGATGCAAAATTCCAAATGCGATCCGCAGTCTATTATATGGGCGGTGGAGAGCTTGTGGTTGTGCGGTACGTAATTGTTTCAAGTGCGGCGCACTTCTGTCAACCTAGTTAAAAACAAGAAACAACATCTAATTAAAAGAGAAAAAGGAAAAGAACTTGGGTTGCCTCCAAGGAAGCGCCTTATTTAACGCCGTGGCACAACGCAATGTCATAGCATTCTTAATTGAAGTAAAGTACCGCCACCACGTGGCTTTCACCGACTTTTCCTAAGTAGTGATTTACTCGGTGGCTATTGACTCGAAATATTTCATTGTTCTTGTTCTTCAAGTCCAAAGCACCAAAGGGTGTCACACCAATAATTTCTAATGGACCACTCCACTTTGACTCAAGCTTCCTGGGAAATATTCTCAACCTTGAGTTGAACAACACTAGATCACCGACCTTGAACTCTTTGTTCCAAATATACTTGTAAGGAAGGTAGTTCATCTTTTATTTCTACAAGGATGAAATCTCATATGCATGATACCAAAATTTATCCAATTCATTCAAATGTGCAACCTGTAAGTTATAAGTGGCTACATCCTAATAAAGATTTAGTTTCTTTAAGGCACACATTGCCTTATGCTCTAATTCCACTAAAAGATGACAAGCTTTTTGAACGTCAACGGTATGGATACATTCCAATAGGTGTTTTGTGAGCCGTTCCATATGCCCATAGAGCATTATCAAGTTTCTTAGACTAATCTGTCCGATTTTCATTTACCATCCTGGACAAAATACTCTTTATCTCATAGTTGAAAACTTTCACTTGACCAACTTGCTTGTGGATGATAGGTAGTTGTCACTTTGTGAGTGACACCATACTTGACAAAAAAGTGTCAAGAGCCTTGTTACAAAAATGCAACCCTCCATAACTTATGATTACCCACGGAGTGCCAAACCTTGTGAAAATATTCTTTTTCAAGAAAGCCACCACACTTCTAGCCTCATTATTGGGTAAAGCAATGAATTATACCCATTTAGACACATAATCTACCACGACCAAAATGTAGGTGTTTCCACAAGAACTCATAAAAGGGCCCATGAAGACAATGCCACAAATATCAAATATATAAATATCCAAGATGGTTGTAAGGGGCATCTCATGTTTCTTTGAAATTCCGCCGGCCCGTTGACTTTCATCACATCTTCTCACAAACTCATTTGCATCTTTGTAGAGACTAGGCCAATAGAAACCACAACTTAGAAATTTAGCCGTTGTTCGTGCTCCACCATGATGACCACCATAGGGCGAAGAATGACAAGACCCAAGAATATCACTTTGTTCCCCCTTCGGCACACATCTTCTAATCACTACATCCATGCAAATACGGAAAAGGTACGATTCATCCCAAATAATAGTCCTTGCAATCCCTCTTGATCTTCTTCCTTTTCTTTTGAAGAGAAGTTACCGGAATGATATGACTCACAAGGAAATTTTTCAAATCCGTGAACCATGGTACCTCTTTCATTAAAAGTGCCAAGAGTTTCTCATCAGGAAAAGATCATTAATCTCAAGGCCATCATGTAGCCTCCCCTCCTCCTTCAAGTGATACAAGTGGTCCGTCACTTGATTTTTACTTCCATTCTTGTCTTGGATGTCAATATCAAACTCTTGCAACAAAAGCACCCATCTCATCAATCGAGCCTTAGATTCTTTTTTTATCATACGATAGTGAAGCACCACATGATCTGTGTGGACAATAACCTTGACACCCATCAAGTATGGGCAGAACTTCTCAATAGAAAACACAATGGAAAGGATCTCCTTTTTCGTAACGGTATAATTTACTTAGGCACTATTCATGGTCTTACTAGCATAGTAGACCAGATGAAAAACTGTGTTGATATGTTGCCCCAAAATAATCCCAACCGCTACATCACTTGTATCGCACTTGAGCTCGAATGACAAACTCTAATTTAGAAATGTAATGATAGGAGTAGTTGTCAACTTGAGATCCAATTGTCAAAAACTCTCATACAATCATACTTGAAATGGAACTTTGCATCCTTCTCGAGAAGTTTGCACAAAGGGTTCACCACTTTAGAAAAGTTTTTGATAAATCGCCATAGAATCTCGCATAACCCAAGAAACTCCTCACACCCTTCACCAAGGTAGGGATGGAAGCTTAGAAATAACTTTAATCTTTGACTTATCCACTTCAATACCATTCTTTGAAATCTTATGTCCAAGGACGATACCTTCCTCAACCATGAAATGACATATCTCCCAATTGAGTACCAAATTTATTTTCTCACATCTAGCCAACAGCTTGTCCAAATTAGCAAGACAATTATCAAATGAATCTCCAACCACCGAAAAGTCATCCATGAAGACTTTAAGGTAGTCTTCCACCATGTCTATGAAAATAGCCATCATACAAAAAGTCATCGGTGCATTGCACAATCCAAAAGGTATTCGTTTGAAAGTAAAAGTACCATATGGACAGACAAATGTGGTTTTCTCTTGTTCTTATGGTGATATAGTAATTTGGTTGTATCCCGAGTAACCATCAAGAAAGCAATAGAAGGCATGACCGGCCAACCTATCAAGCATTCGATCCATGAAAGGAATAGGAATTTGGTCCTTCCTTGTGACTTTGTTGAGCTTAAGATAATCTATACAAACTCTCCAACCGATGACCTTTCTTATAGGTATTAACTCGTTCTTATCATTGGTAACAACCATCTTTCCCTCCTTCTTTGGGACACATTGGACCGGAGAAGTCCATGAGCTATCGAAAATGGGGTAGACAACCCAGGCATGCAACCATTTGATAATATCCTTTTTGACCACATTTTGCATAGACTCATTGAGTCTTCTTTGATGTTCAATGGACGGTTTAGCACCATCCTCCAACTTGATCTTATGCATGAAAAATGTGGGGATTATACTTCGAATATCCACCAAATTCCATCTAATAGCTTTCTTCCTCCTTTGCAAGAATGCCAATGTGGAATATACCTGGACGTTAGTCAAACAAAAGGAAAGAATAAACGGTAAAGTAGAACAAGGGCCAAGAAATTTATACTGAAGATGAGGTGGAAATGGCTTCAACTCTAAAGTCGGTGTCTCTTCAATTGAAGACTTTGTAGGAGGAGTCTTTCTATTCTCAAGATCCAACGACAACTTTCAAGGTGCATAGTTGTAAGACCCCATTCCTTGCAACAAATTCACACATTCCATGAAACCATCCATCTCATCATCATCAAAGTTGAGCAAAATGACTTCCAACATGTTACCATCATTGGTTGTAGCACTTGTATCATCAACAATGACATTGGTCACCAAGTCCATAAAAGAGCACACTTCATTGCTATTTGATTGCCGCATAGACTTGCACTCATGAAAAACCACTTGTTCATCACCAACGGTCTATTAATTGTATGATTCGCCATTTGCAATCTCATAGATGTGGGTCTTGGTTTCCCAATACCAAAAGTTTTGAACATCTAATAGGTCATTAAAATGATACTTGCACCAAGATCACAAAGAGCTTTAGCAAATCAGCACTTCCTATAGTGCAAGGAATTGTGAAAGCACCGGGATCCTCCAAATTAGGAGCCATGAAATGAAAAATTGTAATCACTTGANTATTCGTTTGAAAGTAAAAGTACCATATGGACAGACAAATGTGGTTTTCTCTTGTTCTTATGGTGATATAGTAATTTGGTTGTATCCCGAGTAACCATCAAGAAAGCAATAGAAGGCATGACCGGCCAACCTATCAAGCATTCGATCCATGAAAGGAATAGGAATTTGGTCCTTCCTTGTGACTTTGTTGAGCTTAAGATAATCTATACAAACTCTCCAACCGATGACCTTTCTTATAGGTATTAACTCGTTCTTATCATTGGTAACAACCATCTTTCCCTCCTTCTTTGGGACACATTGGACCGGAGAAGTCCATGAGCTATCGAAAATGGGGTAGACAACCCAGGCATGCAACCATTTGATAATATCCTTTTTGACCACATTTTGCATAGACTCATTGAGTCTTCTTTGATGTTCAATGGACGGTTTAGCACCATCCTCCAACTTGATCTTATGCATGAAAAATGTGGGGATTATACTTCGAATATCCACCAAATTCCATCTAATAGCTTTCTTCCTCCTTTGCAAGAATGCCAATGTGGAATATACCTGGACGTTAGTCAAACAAAAGGAAAGAATAAACGGTAAAGTAGAACAAGGGCCAAGAAATTTATACTGAAGATGAGGTGGAAATGGCTTCAACTCTAAAGTCGGTGTCTCTTCAATTGAAGACTTTGTAGGAGGAGTCTTTCTATTCTCAAGATCCAACGACAACTTTCAAGGTGCATAGTTGTAAGACCCCATTCCTTGCAACAAATTCACACATTCCATGAAACCATCCATCTCATCATCATCAAAGTTGAGCAAAATGACTTCCAACATGTTACCATCATTGGTTGTAGCACTTGTATCATCAACAATGACATTGGTCACCAAGTCCATAAAAGAGCACACTTCATTGCTATTTGATTGCCGCATAGACTTGCACTCAGGAAAAACCACTTGTTCATCACCAACGGTCTATTAATTGTATGATTTGCCATTTGCAACCTCATAGATGTGGGTCTTGGTTTCCCAATACCAAAAGTTTTGAACATCGAATAGGGCATTAAAATGATACTTGCACCAAGATCACAACGAGCTTTAGCAAATCAGCACTTCCTATAGTGCAAGGAATTGTGAAAGCACTGGGATCCTCCAAATTAGGAGCCATGAAATGAACAATTGTAATCACTTGATGAGTAACCTTGATTGTTTCAAAATTCATTGACCTCTTCTTGGTCATAAGATATTTCATAAACTTGGCATAATTAGGCATTTATTCCAAAGCTTCGACCAATGGCACATTAATATAGAGACCTTTCATCATTTGAATGAACTTCTTGAATTGATTCTCACCATGTTTCTTAGAAAGCCTTTGAGGGTACATGTATCACGACCCAAAACTCACTATAGGTCGTGATGGCGCTCAACGTCACCGTTAGGCAAGCCAATAATGAACTATTAGCTTAATTATTCATTTTATTATTTTTAAAATCATAAGTCATATTAAGTAAAGGATTAAGTGCATTTAAAAATCATGAATACTTAAAATATTAGTAAGATATAAAATAAAAGATGACAAAATTAAGCTGAACCATAACAATCACTAGAGTATCCCCAAAACCCGGTGTCACAAGTGCATGAGCATTTACTAAGGAGTATAATAATAATACAACATCTGTACGAAATATAAATAAGACAGGATAGCGTAAATAGTATGCGCCAATATGACCACCAAATGAACCTGTCAGATCCTGCACATTTAGTGCGGAAGTGTAGCATGAGTACATAAATCAACGCGTACCCAGTAAGTATCTAGCCTAACCCTGGAGAAGTAGTGACGAGGGATCGATATCGACATTTACTAGAGGTCCAATAAAGCAATATGATAAATCATAAACGAATATGAAGCACATCAGTAACATAATCTTCCAAAATGTCTTTTAAAGATATAAATTTCTCAATCTCGTGTTCTATTTCAACAACTCAGATATATCAAGTGTCAGTATCTAACAGATAAGTAATACAATATAAAATGCCAGGCATCAGTAGAAGGAAAAAGCTCACGAATATTAGGACTGCTATCGATATAACGCACGATTATGCCGAGGTCGTACGACCCGATTCAGAGTGGTGTGTACACTGCCAAGGGTCGACTGGCAAGAACCATAGATGCATCTCAATATACTGCCGAGGCGTTCGGCCCGCTCCACAATAAAGTAAGGAACTTATCGAATTACGAGTCACGTGCTTACAATACAAATATATGAGCATAAAGTGAATATAACCTTAACCGTTTCTCAAATAATTGGCCAACAACTCAAGGTGATAAAGCTCGACCTAATATATATAT
>AWOL01S0003540.1:40394-52285 GCA_000715115.1 Nicotiana otophora
GTAGCTAAAGCATGTTTATGTCTAGGTAGACTCAGGATTCTATCATGTAATATTTGAATTATTTGAACTCCATTTGCTAGCTTAAATAATTGAATTTAGAAATGAAATTGGTTTAGAAATACATATATATATATATGTATTTCTAAACCAATTTCATTTCTAAATTCAATTATTTAAGCTAGCAAATGGAGTTCAAATAATTCAAATATTACATGATAGAATCCTGAGTCTACCTAGACATAAACATGCTTTAGCTACGTACGGATTCTCATCGCCTCGTGCGTACGTAGCACCCAC
This sequence comes from Nicotiana otophora, assembly GCA_000715115.1. Taxonomy (NCBI): domain Eukaryota; kingdom Viridiplantae; phylum Streptophyta; class Magnoliopsida; order Solanales; family Solanaceae; genus Nicotiana; species Nicotiana otophora. Next base: position 40,692 of record AWOL01S0003540.1, read on the forward strand.
AACTAGTAGCACGTAACAATTACATCACCTAGGGGTAGTTTCCCCCTCACAAAGTTAGATACGAGACTTATCTCGACTTCCAATAACCGGATCCAAAGCCTCTCTAACTCTTCAATTCAAAGTCAAACGATCCGAAACTAGTCAAACAATGTACAAATCAATCAAAATATACTCCAATGCTTATAATATAACAATTTATAACAATTCTCAACTCCAATCGAAAAGTCAATAAAGTCAATCCTTGGGCCCACGTGCCCAGATTTCGATTTGAAGATAATCTTTACCCATAACATCATGAACTAATATATAATTTATTTTAAATTCCATGTCCAATTTCCTGGTCAAAATCTAAAAATACGATTTCTAGGTTCTTCTTCAAAAATCCCACAATTGTTTCACAATTTCCATGTTAAATCCTTATAGAATCCATGTAATTAACTTACAATATGTGAGAATTACTTACCTTGCAATAGATGATGAAAATCGTGCCTCCAAGATCTCCAAATATCGCGCAACCAAATGAAAATGCGAGAGAAATGGGCTAAGCCCCGAAATGGAGTCTTAATAATAGCCTCAGATGTCGTATTTGCGACATGAGGCTCGCAAATGCGATGGTCGCAAAAGCAAAATTGGCGTCGCAAATTAAATGCAAAGCCTGTCCAACACTGTCTACGTCGCTAATGCGACAAAAGTCTCGCAAATACGGGCTTGCAAAAGTGACAGTCTGTTCGCATATGCGAACTCCCCTGCCCTAGCCCAACTTTGCAAAAGCGAGAATGATCTCGCAAATGGGGCTATCGCAAATGCCACAAATGCTAGAACAGTGCACTAGAACCAGATGANCATTTGCGACATGAGGCTCGTAAATGCGATGGTCGAAAAAGCAAAATTGGCGTCGCAAATTAAATGCAAAGCCCGACCAACACTGTCTACGTCGCTAATGTGACAAAAGTCTCGCAAATACGGGCTCGTAGAAGTGACAGTCTGTTCGCATATGCGAACTTCCCTGCCCTAGCCCAACTTCGCAAAAGCGAGAATGATCTCGCAAATGCGGCTATCGCAAATGCTAGAACAGTGCACTAGAACCATATGAACCTCTAAAAACTCTTCCGGAAAGTGTCCAAAACTCATTCGAGCCCTCGGGGCTGCAAACCAAACATCTAGACAAGTCTAAAAACATAACGCGAACTTGCTCGCATGATCAAAACACCAAAATAATCTCTAGAATCACGAATCAGATGCCAAAAAGCATAAAAATCACCATGAACTTCAAGAACTCCTAGAATTGCAAAAATCGTACGAACCACATCAAATCAACTTCGAATGACACCAAACCCAATAGCCTTAGAGTCAAACCATGGTCCAACTTAGGAAAAACTCCAAACTTTCAAACATTCAAACTTCGACGAACACGTGCGATTCATACCTAAACATCCCGAAATGATGCCAAACTTTATGCACAAGTCACAAATCATGATACAGACCTATTCTAAGGCTCGGAACCCCAAAAGGACATCGATAACACCAAAGTCCACTTCAAATCAAACTTAAGAAATTTTAAAACCTTCAAAATGCCAACTTTCCATATTAAGCGTCAAAATTCTCCCGAACCACCTGATACTCAACTCGAACATACGCCCAAGTCAAAAATTATCATACGAACATATTCGAACCTCCAAATCCTGATTTTGAGGTTGTTTACTCAAAAGTCAAACCTTAGTCAACGCTTCCAACTTAAAGCTTTCGAATTGAGAATTTTCCTTCCGAAACAACTCCGAACTTTTTGAAATCCAATTTAGACCACACGTACAAGACATAATACATGAAGTGAAGCTACTCAAGGCTTCAAACCTCCAAACAATGCGCTACAGCTCAAAACAACTGATCGGTTCGTTACAATATGGGTGGAGGCTTTGGCAAGGGTGCCTTGGCCTTTTCCAGCATCAGATCTAGTATGTCAATGATGTATTCCCTAGACGGGTTCACCACTTATCGGACCTCCTTCACACTATCATCAATATAAATCCGAACATCAGCTTTTACTGGAACATCAATTTGTGGGATTTCCTCCTCTTGGATCATTTGGTCATCATCCACGAGTTGCTTTTCAATTGAGGTGGGTGTATTCCCTCATCTTCCACTTCTTGTGATAACGGCCATAATATGCCCCATTGGTTTCACTACCGCACCACTTGGTAATTCATCCTTAGGACGAGCATTAAGAGCTTGAGCGATTTTGCCCCATTTGAACTTCAATATTATGGATTGATGTGTATGTGAGTCAAGTTAGGCATCTGAATCTGCATTCTTTTCTATCATTTTCTTGAACATGTTCTCAATATGACCCATCTTATTGCTTGAAGAAATTGAACCGTGGGAAGGATAAGGATGTGGGTTGTTCGGTTGTTGGTACATTGGGGTTCTTTAAAAACTCGGACGCTGATTTGAATGATTATTATTGTTCTCCCAATTTACTTGATTGTTACCTCCCAAATTCCCTTGATTGTTATTGTTGTTATTATGCCAATTCCCTAGATTGTGAGAACCCCAATTGCCTAGGTTGTTTTGAGAATGCCATTGGTTTTGATTCGCGGTTTAAACATTTCTTTGTTGCCCTTGGTAATTGTTCATAAATTGTACCTCTTCTTCTTGCTCTTGATAAAAGTCATCTTGAGAATAAACAACATCATCATGTGCATAAGTCTCCACCCAGGATTAAAATTTGGGACCTTTAGTCCTATTCTTGTTGGCCAAAACACTCACTCCTTCCATGGTATGAACTTGCTTAAGGGCTTGAGTTTGATGAAGCTGAGCCTTAACGAGTTGAGTCATGGTTGTAGTCAATTCGGCAATAGCTTTCCCATGGTCTTGAAATTCTTTATGAAGATGAATAATGTTGGGATCTCCTTGGGGAACACTAGCTCGAGATTGCCAAGCCGAAGAAGTTTCCTCCATCTCATCAAGAATCTCACATGCCTCCGCATAAGGTGTTGTCATGAAATTGGCTCCGACCAATTGATTGATCATACATTGAATCGTGGTATTGATACCACGGTAAAAGGTTTGTTGGATCATGTTGTCGGTCATATCATTATATGGGAACTCCTTCACCATAATCCTATACTGCTCCCAAATTTCATGCAATGATTCATTGGGCTATTACTTGAAAGCCAATATTTATCCCATAGAGTTGCCAAGTGCCCGGGAGAGAAAAACTTTGAAATAAACTTTACCGCCAATTCATCCCATGTATGAATCGAATGATTGGGCAAGAATTCCAACCAATTCAAAGCCTTACCCCTTAGGGAGAAGAGAAAAAACCTTAATCACAATGCATCTTCTAAGATGTTTGTTTGTTTGCTTCCCCAACACGTATCAACAATATCTTTTAAATTCTTGTAAGCATTTTGATTTGGTGCTCCGGTGAAATAAACTCATTGCTCGAGAAAAGTGAGCATCACATTGGAAATTTGAAAGTTACTCGCCCTAATGTGGGGTGGGGNCATCAAGAATCTCACATGCCTCCGCATAAGGTGCTGCCATGAAATTGGCTCCGACCAATTGATTGATCATACATTGAATCGTGGTATTGATGCCACGGTAAAAAGTTTGTTGGATCATGTTGTCGGTCATATCATTATTTGGGAACTCCTTCACCATAGTCCTATACTGCTCCCAAATTTCATGCGATGATTCATTGGGCTATTACTTGAAAGCCAGTATTTATCCCATAGAGTTGCCATGTTCCCTGGAGAGAAAAACTTTGAAATAAACTTTACCGCCAATTCATCCCATGTATGAATCATATGATTGGGCAAGAATTCCAACCAATCCAAAGCCTTAGCCCTTAGGGAGAAGAGAAAAAACCTTAATCACAATGCATCTTCTGAGATGTTTGTTTGTTTGCTTCCCCAACACGTATCAACAAAATCTTTTAAATTTTTGTAAGCATTTTGATTTGGTGCTCTGGTGAAATAACCTCGTTGCTCGAGAAAAGTGAGCGTCACATTGGTAATTTGGAAGTTGCTCGCCCTAATGTGAGTGGGGGGGGGGGACTATGACACTTGTTTACCTTTCATTTGGTAAAATATAATGTTGTGCCGCTTGTGGTTGTGGAGGTGGTGACGACTTTGTTGTGGAGCTTGAGGCATTTCATCAAGTTTCTCTTCTTCGCCATCCAAATCTCCAAATGGTATGTTTTCAAGTTCGTTGTTCGCCATTTGGAACCTATAATAACTTCAACAAGTTAGAATTATGAAATTAAAATAAGATACTTCAATAAACAAACTCAATTATATAGCTAACGCCATAACTCCCTAACAATGACACCAAAAATTGATCACGTCTAATTCACACCCCAATTAAGGGAATATGAGACAGTCGTTGCAATAATAAACTCAACGCGAGTTGGGGTCGAATTCACAAGGATTTTAGAATAGGTGTTGAGATAGATAAATACATAAGAGATAAACTCGAAATAACTAGATTTGACTTTCAAACAAAAGTGTGGGTCAATTATTCTAAATTAAACTACTAATGATTTTGACTAGCTAGTAAACAAGTGATGATTGAAATGATTTTAAGGTTTTATCAAATAGAGAAAAGTCTAGGATTATAACTTTAACCTAGGTGTAAACCTAATGGGTAGAGTAAATCTATACTTTCTGGGTAGATCGGGGATATTATAACTCTCAATTCTCAAATACTCATCAAATACCTCTCGGCTAAAGAATGATTATGCCCAAATTGGCTCTCTCAAGTTCAAATGGGTAGCAATAAAAGCAATTGAATATGAGTCCAAGTTGGATTATCCCTATCTCTAGTTCAAATCCTTTAATTAAACTAATCGATACTTTAACTAGTTAATTTTCTCGTTAGCCAAGTTTTCCTAGACTAAATTCCTCTTTCTCAAGTAAGAACAAAGTCAAATCGGTATGAATCAATGTTTGAAACTATTAATTCAAACTTTAAATCATAAACAAGGCTAAATAACAATAACCCAATCAATAGCAAGAATTAATATTAAATACCCATGAATGTTACACACTAGAGTTGGATCGCAACTCTGGATAAAAATCTAGCTACTCATGGCAATGAACATAGAAAAAGGAAAAGAAGTAGAAATTAAAGACATAAAGCTAAAATAAAATGGAAAAGTAATTGATCATCTCTAATTGTAGCGCAAAGTTTCCCCAAATAACTAAGAATAACTATAAGCTACTGCTACAATACAAAAAGATGCCCTAAAAAAGTATTTGATGCCTAACTATAGTGATCCAAAATTCCAGAAAAAATACCCTTCGGAGGGTCCTGCGGCCGCACTTTAGCTTATGTGGTTCGCGCTTCGCTGGGCTAACATTGTGGGTGCTTTCACTTGGAGGAGTTGCGGCCTCACTTTAGCTTCGGCGGTCGCATTTCATCTTATGCGGCCGCACATGAATTGTTGTGGGTCACATCTTGAGGAGGCTTCAGATTTGTTCGTTTACACATTCTCTGATCTTCGAGGCTTGTCAATGCAAATCTGTTTTGTGGACCAAGTGCGACCTCACATTTTATTTTGTGGATCGGAATTCATCTTTGCTAACCGCACTTGTTTTTGCGGCCACAAATGGAATTATGCGGACCACACTTTTCTTAGCATTTCTCATCTTTGATGAATTTGGTTAGATCATCTCTTTTTTGAGTTAGTTTTCTTCATTGAGCACACATTCTCCAGCACACCTGTAATCAATTATTTACATTAGATTCGGGGACGAAAATCAATACTTTTTGACTAAAAACTATATCAAGAAGGTACTAATTAGTGGTTAAAATCCACACTTATCAACATGCAGTTTGTTCAACCCCCTTATATGTCTATTTTAACACATGTTAGTTTCCAATCATCCACTGTACTGTATACTTTAGACATTTGATTTATAATCATCCTCCCATAAATGTAAAATTAAAATGACTCTATGTTACGCTACCATATACGAGTCTATTAACGACCGCATGATTTTAGGGGTTCTAACAACTAATGCTTTCAGTTATACCATAGATATTTGATATATAATTATCCTCCCACAAAGGTAAAACTAAAATAACTCTATGTTACTCTACCACATACGAGTCTATTAATAACTACGTTATTTGGAAGAGGGAGGGTTAATGTAACGACCCGACTGATTATTTTGAGAATTTGCACTTCGCTCGGTATTTTGAAGGAATGAGTAGCTCCGTATGATGTATTATGACTTGTGTGAATCATCGGTTTTTATTTTCAGGTTATTCGGAAGTGATTTGGAAGAATGAATTTCATGTTTGAAGCTTTAAGTTGAAAGAGTTGACCAAGTTTGACCTTTGTGAATTTGACCCTAGAACAGAGTTTTAATGGTTCCATTAGGTCCTGATGGTGATTTTGGGCTTGGTCGGGATTTGCATTTAGATATTTCTAGAAGGATTTGGCGCTAATTAGCAAAAGTTGAAAATTTGAAGGTTTGGAAAGTTCATAAGTTTGACAGGGAGTTGACTTTGATGATATCGGGTTCAGATTATGGTTTTGGGAATTAGAATAGCTTCGTTATTTCATTTGGGACTTGTGAGCAAAATTTGAATTCATTCCGGGTTGATTTGATAAATTTCGGTGCAAGTTTTGGAGGTTGGAAGTTCAAAGTTCATTCAAGTTTGAATTGAGGTGCGATTTATCAATTCGATGTTGTTATGTATGATTTGAGATCCGTATTATGTTATAAGACTTGTTGGTATATTTGGATGGGGTCCTGAGTGGCTCGGGTGAGTTACGGACATGGTTCAAATCATTTTTCCTCTTGTTGCATTGCTGAAAAGGTTTTGGTACTGGTGTGCCGCATCTGCGGAGTCTTGGCTGCAGATGCGGGATGTCCATCGCAGAAGCGAGAAGCGGCTGGGTGAGGAAGATCATTGAAGCGAAGGATTTTGGTGCATGTGCGGATGCGCAGGTGCGATGAAATGGAGCGCATGCGCGAAGGTCTTCGCAGAAGCGGAGTATTGTTACCGTAGGTGCGAGGGGTACTGAACCAATCTGTTTTCGAAGAAGCGAAGTATTGTACCGCAGAAGCAGGGGTCGCAGATGCGACAGAGTGACGGCATATGCTGAAATGCTGTGCAAAATTATATTTTTGAAGTCTTGGTTCTTATTTCACATTTTTGGGATTTTGGAGCTTGATTTGGGCGACTTTGGAGAGGAAATTCACCATGTAACTTGGGGTAAGCATTCTTGATTCACTTGTGATTATATTGCATGAATCTATCCTCATTTTTGGCATTTGGTTGATGATTTCAAAAGAGAAATTGGGGGCTTTTGCCTAAAGTTCGAAGAGTGAATTTTTGAGTTTTGGACTACGATTTGGAGTCGGATTTGAGTAAATCTAGTATGGTTGGACTCATAATTGAATGGATTATCGGATTTTGTAAGTTTTATTGGGTTCCAAGGTACGGGCCCGGGTTTGACTTTATGGTCGATTTTGGACTTTTGATTAAATGTTCGACTTTTACCGATTGGGTTTGTTTTGGCATTATTTGATGTATTTGAGTTGCTTTTGGCTAGTTTCAAGCCGTTCGGAGGTCGGTATGCGCATGATGGCATTTCTAGAGCATCGTTTGGCTTGCTCGGTGTTGGATTTGGCTTGTTCGAAGTAAGTAACACTTCTAAACTTGGTACTGAGGGTATGAAATCCCAAATTACGTGTTATGTGATTGATGTTGAGGTGATGCGCATGCTAGGTTACTGGCATGCAGGCGTGCACCGTGTGAATCGTGATTTAATCGATTCCATGGAACTGTGTAGCTATCTTATTTGAACATTTTTACTGTACTCTATGTGTTAGAGCACTTGAATTATAATTTATGCTAGAAATCATGTTTAGGCTATATGCTGGCACTATTAGGACCCACAATGATCGTTCTTTGCTATTGAGTTATTTGCTTAATTACAGTTATGCACTCAGTCGCATTCATCATTACATGTCATATCTTAGTCTCTGTTATCGTATATTGTCACATATCGTATCACTGATTAGGGCTTCTTAGCACGAGTGTTGTGAGCCCGAGAGACTGGAGAGATTGATGACTGAGTGAGGCCGATGGCTTGTTGTGAGTGATATTTATGGGATTGGGTTGCACGTCACAGTAGGCTTTATTGATTCATGCCAGGATTCGACTTATTATAGAGTTTGGGCTGGATCGGCACCTCCAAAGTCTGCACATCCATAGTGGGCGCAGTTGCTATGGATTTTGGGCTAGATCTGCACTAGATTCAATTGCATTGGGTTGGATATGCCCTGGATTTATTTATGTTTGGATTGGATCTACCCTGTACTGTACTGAGTGACTGAGAGTGCTGAGTATTTAGCATGATGAGTGAGAATACGAGACAATGAGGTTGAGTACTCTGAGAGTGTGGATACATGAGTTCATCACTGAGATACATTGAATTTGACATGCGTACTTGAGATACATGCACAGAGATGCATTCACTCACACTACCGATTATGGTGACATTCATGATTTCACATGCATATTGACATGTAGGCATAAAGATGTATTTTCCTCATGTTATCTGAAAATGAAACATCGTACTTATTGTTGAAAGTTTTTGAGAAAAATCACAGTTTTCAAACTTACTCATATGTTTTTTGTATTTTCGATGAGATATTTGGGATTTACTGTTATACTTGAAAAGCATGCCTATTTTCCGTAACTATGAATGAGTTGAGAATATTATCTTTGAGTTATTTTCTTGTACCATTTTATTATATTGTTATGAACTATGGATGGTTATTGGAGTTGGACTCTGAGCCTTGTCCCAGCTCGTCACTAGTTTGAACCTAAGGTTATGTTTGTTACTTATTGAGTACATGGGGTCAGTTATACATGGGTGGTTGTTAGTTGGCTTACCTAGCGGGTTGGGTTAGGTGCCATCATGACTGGATGGATTTTGGATCGTGGCAAGTTGGTATCAGAGCTCTAGGTGTATAGGTTATACGAGTCATGAGCAAGTGTCTAGTAGAGTCTTGCAGATCGGTATGATGGCGCACGTACCTATCTTCGAGAGGCTACATGGAATTTAGGATAAACTTTCCATCTTTATTTCCTTATTGTGCGGCATTGATTTAGCTTGAAGCATAACTCTTTGAGTTCTTTCCATGCATTCGTATGCGTATATGAGTGCTCGGTATCAGCTGTACATCGACGGCTTATGATTCCATGGATGAGGTGCGAGATGTGATTTTGGCGTGCTGATGATGGACCAGTTTGGAGGACTTAAGGCCGGGTTTTGACTGTAGCTTAAGCACGGGGATTTAGGGTATGTAAGCATGTACTTTTGGACTTATAAGTCTGGTAGTGTCCCTATTAGTGGAATTTGTGGCTCGATGAGTGGTTGGATGGCTATATGTTGAGTATGATATGACTGCGGGATGTGTTCAGATGGTTTGAATGTGACATGAAGAGTTTTCTTGGAATGTGAAAAGGACTATTAGGTTCTTGGTTTCTATCTTGATGTGATGTATAATCTCGAGTTATGAGCGTGTTGAAAGATTTTTCATGCTGTTTAATTGTGGAACGGAGTGGATTTTCATGTTTTGTTGTAAGTTCATTCTTAGGAAGATTAAGTGATGGTATAGTTGTGGTTGTGAAAGGTTATAGAGAGATTTCAGTTTGAAGCTAAGCGGGTGGGTTATCACCTGCGAGATAAACTACGGATGTGTGATCCTTATGATGTTGTGTGGAGGCTTTCTTATCTACCAATGGGTTATATTTGTGCGATTTGAGTTTGGATCAATTGTAATAGTTGACACGACCGTCACGTGGATACATGCGAGCTTAGTAGATGATTTGAGGTACTATATGGATTGTGTTATGTGAGATTATGAAGGATTTAGTTGAATCTCCCTACGGTATTATGGTAGTAATATAGTACGAGTATTATGGGTTATTGGGTATTTCGATCTATGGCTTTGAGCCAAGTGGGGGAGTCTGCTATCACTGATTTGATTGCATGGTTATGTGTTGTGCTGGTTTTGGTTTGAGGCATACTTGTGAATCAGATGTGACTTGCGGATGCTGAGATCGAGGATGACTCGAGTAAAGGCATTTTTAGATACGGGTTATGTTACACTTTATGGGTATATGGGAATCATGGGATGGTTGAGTTGTTATTCGTGAAGGATGTAATGCGCGTGGAGTAGGAAATTTCTCGATTCTTAAGGTATGGAATACTTCTTTGGGTATTGTCGTGCTAATGGAGTACATGTCGTTCGACCCGTTTGATCGGTGCAATTGAGATTTGAGTAGAGTGGACGACTCTCGAGAAGGTTCTAATGGATTCAAGATCTATATGTAGCAATTGAGAATTTTGCAGATTTGTATATGGCTAGAATCTGAGATTTAAGTTGGATGGTGTCGAAACTTGTGGAATTTCTATATCACATTTTAGCATCAGGAAGGTGAAAGAAACAACTTTGGATTCATAGAACGTCTCTTCAGAGTGGGTGTCTCGGTTGTGGTACTTTTGGGGTGCTTAAGAGGGAATATAGGGGCTTATGGGCCTTATGGCGGTGTAGTTTTATCCTAGGATCTTATGGGGTGAGTTTTGGTTGAGGATAATGGTATTATGGCGAGGTGGAGTGTCAACTTGAGGGTAATTCTGAAAGAACTCGGAGAAAATAGGACAGCTTGGTAGTAGGTTGGACCAGCACGATAAAGGGTATGATCAGTTCCTTAGGTACCTATAATGTGGTGAGTCTCTACATGTGTTTTGTGGCAATAATCTAGGGTTTGGAGACTTATGTGGCTTGGTTTAGTTAGAGATATTCAGTTCTGATGGCTTGGTTATGTGCAAATGGGTTTCGAGATGGATATTTCCTACTGGCGTGAGGAGCATGTTGCGTATTATGATTTTCTCCTAGATGGGATGAATGGAAGGTTTCTAACTGATAAGGTATGTGTTCTGCTGGTGACTCCGAATTGATTATGAGATTCTCGTACTTTTCATATGATGGCATGATAGATGCAGTTCGTTGTGTGAGATTAAGATTTGCGTGTGCAAGGTCACGAGTTAGTTTGGAAGGGAAGGTCATGAATTCTTAGACAACATGGACGGTTTCAGATGTCTAGATGAATGCTATAACTACTTGGCAATTCCTGATAAGGGTGCACATTTTAGAAGGTGCCCTGTATTTTGACTTACGGATACTTCATTGGTATTGCGGTACTCGCATGTTTGATCGACTGCTGATATTCAAATTTTGCTATGTGGCACGGAAGAATTATAAAGGTATTCCTCATGGGATGATCGTGTATGAGATATGTGTTAGACATTCAGGGGTAAAGTTGGGATCAGATATGGTGATTCGTTTGTTCTACGGATTTGGATATTGAGAGGGTTCTCAGAAACAGATTGTTTCAGGGTTGTGTACTATGAAGATGTGACCAAAGCTGGCCAAATGTTAGTATGTATTATGGCTAGGTCATTGTGGACTTTAAGAGGGTTATTTATGTTACAACCCAACTTCGCGTAACTTAGATCATGCCGTAAGTTAGTCGACGTAAATCCAAGAAGAGATTATCTTTGA